>REGM01000320.1:6699-60755 GCA_004194415.1 Aurelia aurita
CCCCCCCCCCCAATGGCATCTCCAAGTAAGCAAAAATATTTGTCCTTACCATCAGGTACTTGAGGTGTAGAATCCATTGATAAAGCGCTCACTCCAGATCTCTCAAATTCGGCGGATATTTCTTGTGCAGCTCGAGGAATTTCAATGCTGGATGGGGTGACACCAGCTCTAAGGATCTACCGAAAATAAACGATTGGTTTATAGATTGACATGAAGGATAGGGCCTCGAGTAGACTGATAAAGAAAGGTGCCATATAATAAAGACTAATTTATAGGTATGTTGTGGTGATACAGAGAACAATTCTCTGAATGATCACTGGATTCACGAAACACCTCAGAAAGCTCCTCGAACAACATTGAAGATAATTCGAAAGCAGATAACAAGGGACGACTGCACTTTAGCGGACCAACTTTATGTCATATCTCTCGGGAATGTATTTGACCAAATACCCTACTAACTCTAACATTTGTAAATTACGTATTTTCAACAAATGGCTGAAATACCTCAAACAACTGCAAACTGTTCACTATCTGAAAAGCGGGTATTTTAAAATAAATTTAAAATCAAACATTAAGATCAAGCAACGACTTCACACGACCTCAGCTTTATTTCTGTAAACATATGGAAACTATTCTCATACAGGGTTTGTTTGAACAACCTGTCTTCTTTAATATGGCCTAAATTCTTCATTTTTTGCCTTTGCGTTACAATTTCGCGTTCCTAAACTGTTTACTGCTTGCGTCCCTTGTTCCACCACCATCTTGGAGTTCATAAATCTAATAGAGAACTAAATGATAGTGTGAAGAAGCTACGAGAAATATCAGACAACATCACTAGGTATAAATTGACCAAGACAAATTATTTAAATTTTCAATCTCAAGACTTTTCGAAAAACCTACCCTGTCAGGACTCTCAAGTTCAGACTCTTCGCTTCGAATATTGAAGTTTTCATGTAATAATGGTTCATTGAACGATCTTGCATTTTCATGCCAAATTTCTGCCATTCGATCATTTGCGAGATCTGCAAAGAAAATATTCTAATCATTTGCATATTTTATACTTTGGCCTTTTTGTGCTGGAATACTCAAATCGGTACAGGGAAACTCTGTGACAGAAGACAACTTTCTTACAAAACATAGACCCTAAAGAGATGATTCACAACCAAAACAACAAGCCCTTTTCAAGCCCATTCAATGCTTTTCCCGACCTTTTTTCTCGATTATGGAAACTGGCGAGCAGTGAAACCAGGAACACACCTATCGAAATTTGTCAGCAACAGAACATGGATATCATCAACTAAAAATTTATTCCTGGGCATAACTGAAAATAACTTAGAGATTAACACCATTTAAACAGCTTATAATAACTTTGGGTGATTGTCGAACGTGTTTACTTTTTGGACCTTCTGGAAAGTTCCACACAAAAAAGACTTGCAGGTAGTAGGCTAAGGTAAAAATTACTTGAATATTGTTGACTTTACTCACACGTAAACAATGGTTGAGAAAACAGATCTGCAACTGTCCTCCTTGGCGCTCTACCGATAACCTACGAGTAAAGTGAGATTATTGTCAAGCTTACATTACTCCAGAAAAAGCACCATAATAACAGAGAGGGGGAGGGGGGTCGCAGAAGTAGCTAAGCGCTAATCGAGTCCGCGACCCCTTGTCATGACGCAAGAGGGGCTGGTGGGATAACTCTTACAAAGATAATTGCTTTCACTGAGGGGGGTAACACAGGTGCTTTGCTCTAAGCAATTCCTACATCTAGGATAAGAANACCGATAACCTACGAGTAAAGTGAGATTATTGTCAAGCTTACATTACTCCAGAAAAAGCACCATAATAACAGAGAGGGGGAGGGGGGTCGCAGAAGTAGCTAAGCGCTAATCGAGTCCGCGACCCCTTGTCATGACGCAAGAGGGGCTGGTGGGATAACTCTTACAAAGATAATTGCTTTCACTGAGGGGGGTAACACAGGTGCTTTGCTCTAAGCAATTCCTACATCTAGGATAAGAAAACCTGTTCCAATGATGAGAGTGGAACATGTCAACATCCCGTCAACATCTAAATTTCGGAAAAAGTTGAGAGAGAAGCACCAAAGAAAAGGTTAAATGAATAACTTTAAGCAAATAAACTTACCACTTGACGTAATGTATCAGTCGGATCAGCTAAATTTGACCGGATCCGGTCAGCAGTCAGAGTAATATCTCGGTCAATTGCAATACGTCTTCTTTTCTTTGGACGCTGCAGTGCACGACCGACCGGTTCTTCAACACGTCTTGGCGTAACTTGTTCTGTTTCCCATGTTTTTTCCTGGATGAAATGTAGAAATTGAAAAATTTTCAATCAGTAAAAAATTGATAGTTGCATTAAATATATTTCCTAATCTTATGTCATCATTATTAAATTAAAGAATAAATTCATACAATGTCGAAAGATTTCTAGTGGTCCCAATTTTTTTCTAACTAATTTTGTATCAAACCTCTACGATTTGCCACTCAACAAAATCTCTGACGAACCTAAAGGTAGCTTGAACATCTGTAGGTGTAGCTTATAGTATATGTAGTGCCGCGTGGGAGGAGCGGGTTGTTGTTGTTGAGACTAGTTGCAACAACATCTTTGTGTCTTTGCTTTGGCATAAACTATTTGTGAAAGATTTATTAGATGGACTAAATATGCGAGAACAGACGTTACTGTACCTTAGGAGTTTGATCCTTGGCAGTTTGGTCTGAAAAAAAATCATATCGTTGGTTAATCTTCTTTTCAGTCTTTATTGTAAGAAAAACAATGTTACTGTACTACTGTATGATTAATAGAATTCAACAGCCTGAGACCAAACGCTACAAAATACAATAACAGATTTTGACCAATGTAAATCACTATTCTAATGTTATAACAGATTCCTGGTTTTATCAACATGACGTAGTCTATGAAATTGCTGCAAAAAAACTCTTCTTCGCTAAATTAGTAGCTTTATGAAAAATCTAGATGTTTTTCTCCAGATTCATTTAAGAAACTATGGAAGTAGAGGGCCTCTGGCTCTGAAATTTCATATCGTACCACAGACAATATCTTTGTTAGGCATTTTAATATGAAATTTGACAAGAAGAGAACCTTACCAGCTTCAGAAGTTAAAAAAAATACATGATACTGCTAAATAATTTTTACCAAACTATTACGGCCTATTAGTTGGTTTCTTGGAAGCACCAAGAAGAATTGTACCTACGATCACTTACAATATGGTTGAGCCATGGACATGTGAAGCTACTCTTGCCGATACAATGAAGTGTTATTTTCCTTAATCATTGCTAGGATTGGAAAGGGGCAAAAATTATAATTTTAGTACAATAATTTCGCAGGTGATTGCAAGCTTCCAATCGGGGAAAATGTAACCATGTTATTACCTCTTGGCAACTGATCAGCCTCATCCTCGAGAGGTATTTCAATATCCCCTACGTCCTGCCCTACTCTAGGCCGCCTCGACGTGTCTCGTGTTGGCAAATCCGGTGCCGGCAAGTCTCTCCTACGTGCATCTCGAGAGGGTGCGTCTCCAGAAGTTGCTTGTCGTGTAGGTGCATCTTGCATTGGTACATCCTGCATCCCTAGATCGTCTGCTTGATCAGCTAAAGGAGGCTCTCTTGCTGCTGACCCATTCACCATTATGTCATCTATGCTCTTTGAACTAGAACGAGAGGAAAACAATCCCATGTAACTTACAAATATAAAAAAATGGTATCTTATAATAAAGTTTTTACATTATAAAAAACGAAAAAATAATTGATTGTCGCATTTACAAACTGCAAATTAATTTTTCTTGGGGGAGTGCAAAACTTTGCTCTCTAAAACGTGAGTGGGGATGGCTCAGTGGTAGCACGCTTGATTACCAATTTGAAAGTTGGTGGTTCGAGTCCCCACCTGGCAACCCTGCTAGCTAGTGTAGAGATTCGTCAACTCTCTGTAATTGCAGGCTAAATGAATCACGAGGTGTGGTCACTTCGAGATGAAGGACCAGGACACTTCAATAAGCTTAGCTCCTCGGTGTTTCTAAAAACTACCTGCCGATGCTGCGTAGAAACAAAGAAAGGGTATCGAACTGTGTCTCTCGCAATCTCAAAAGACAACGTCTTAACGTCTTATGCAGTCTTAAGGTAAAATTTCAAACCAGAAATGTCTTAAGGTAAAAATTTTCCATAAATGTCTTCTCAATTGATTAAACGATAACGAAATTTGTCACTACTTTCAAAATACTGAAAAAGATCAGTTGGTCCGATAGATGTCATCTCGTTTTCTTGAATAGATTACAAGATTTTTTTAAAATTTGTATCTTGATTCCATTTTCACGTCATGCTTTTTAAACGAAGCAAAATCCTAAAGAGATGTATCTCTATGACATTTTTCCCCAGCATATACCCTAAAAAATCTAAGTTATGTTTTGAAAAGGCAAAAGTTTTATAATTGATGCTTACACCCTTGCAACTTCTTCTCTCTCTAAAACTTCGAAAGGATCCTCCTCTAAGTAAGGCCCAAAATCGATTTCTCCAGGAACCTGAAACGAAGAGAAGAAACTTCCCAACACCCAACAACTATTTCACTAAAGATACGAATGACTTCCACAAAATCAGAGTTTCAATTGACAATAATTGCTAAAAAAACCTCGAAGGCATGAAATGAAGATCTTAGTCTATGGTTGCAAAAACGTAAGCCTAAGAAATTATTTGCTAGCTTTCCTGCCTGGATATAAAGCAAAATAGATGTGATGCCGGACTATGACAACATGTCTACTTCCAATTAACGAGGCCTTAAAGTTGTAAAAAAATGGATATTCTAATAGAGTCGGGACAGAATCAAAGAATAACAGAGAGATCAGCGGTAGCTATTCAGAACCAAAAACAATGCACAAATTGTTTGGAATCCCGTAGGTAATCAATTTTCTTTTGATTCCAACCCATTTTTCTCCGGCTGGTTCTGTCCATGGAAAGGTATGGCAGTGCCCCCCGGAATACCAACGGATAGAGCTTGGCTTTTGAGAGACTGCGAGGGTTTAACATGATTTATTACTGTTATCGGTTTTTACCAATCTACTTTTTTAATATGCAGGGCCGTCGAGAGCCAGCTCGGGCCCTGGAGTAATTTATGGAATGGGGCCCTAAGAGAGGGGATTGGGGGCGGAGCCCCCAAGAAAATTTCCCGTGACCACGCCCTTCAGACTCTCGGAAAATGAGGGAAACGCCCTTTTTAGGGATAATAGTTTAACAAAAATTGCTTAAACATTTCCATGTCAAGGTTATAAAAATGGTATTGATGAATCAAGGACATCGTTTTGCATAGGCGCAGGAGGCAGGAGTCTGGGTGGCGACAGCCCCTCATCGTTTGAAAAATTTATAAAAATCGGCCATATTCGGGAAAAATTTTCATAAAGAATGGATTTTTTATCGGGCAGTCCCCTCCCCCCAGATTTTATCTTCCCGTACGCTTATGTCGTTTTGTGTTAGTTAGATAAAAATATCAATACATCGGTTTGTAACACTCAACACAATAATAATTTACGGGCTCTCTTGCAACTTCTCTCTCGAAGCTCAACCCTGCGAGATATGTAAGCCTGTCCTGAGTCATTGTACTTCACATTAATACGGCTCAGGAAGTTTTAGTGAGTATTGTCGAAAGTTTTAGATGAGCTTGAGCTTGCTGAAGGAACGCTCTGCAGATGCAGCTGTCACAGGCAAGGTACAAACTATTCTGAGAGCAGTGCAAACATTTTAAAGTTAAATTTTTTATTTGATTCCGAGTATTTGACCCTCATTTTTAGGAGGTGACAACTTTTAAAAGAAGGCATTGTCACGACACTTTTAAGGCAGATAGATTGTCATAAAAGTGCCCTATAAAGAGATTCTATAACAATAATAGATTTTTATGATTGAGACTTTTACGGGCCCCTCTGGGGCCCGGGCCCCGGACCTTTTACCCCCCCTACCCCCCCCTNTTGGGAGCAAAATTGCTGAAAACGACACCCTGTCCAGCGGCACATACCCGTTACCGAAATTATCGAAGTGCCCCCCCCGGGGCCTTAAAGTTGTAAAAAAATGGATATTCTAATAGAGTCGGGACAGAATCAAAGAATAACAGAGAGATCAACGGTAGCTATTCAGAACCAAAAACAATGCACAAATTGTTTGGAATCCCGTAGGTAATCAATTTTCTTTTGATTCCAACCCATTTTTCTCCGGCTGGTTCTGTCCATGGCAAGGTATAGTAGTGCCCCCCGGAACAGCAACGGATAGAGTTTGGCTTTTGAGAGACTGCGAGGGTTTAACATGATTTATTACTGTTATCGGTTTTTACCAATCTACTTTTTTAATATGAGAAACATGGATTATGCATTGTATTTTTCATTGAATCTGCTTAAAATGAGATTTAAAATAATCCTCACTATTCTGCTTATTCTTTAATAAGAATTTGACCCCTTCTTTTCAAGCAACAACGTTTCTTATACAGTTAATATCCTGTAAAGTCGTTGGTTCATAGGGCTCAAATCTTTCAAATTTTAAAAAGGTGGGTGTAAAATTCTATTACATTTTTCCTTGAATTGAATGGCTTGAAAGGAACTTAGGGTACTTTGCTGTAAATCTGTCGTGGAAATTTTTTGATATCTTGATTATTTTCAAAATGGCGGCGTTTTTATTTTTGTTGAAACAATTCATGGAAAATTTTGAAAACGTTAAAATCATCGTAAATCCTAAATCAATTGATGAAAAATGATATAATCTTCAAGAAAACCATAGTTTATTAACGTCTACAATAATACAATATGATGGCAAGCAGAATTCTGTCGCTCTTCTGGTTTAGGATTTAGAAATTTGATGACGTCACAGCCTCAAATGTAATAAATGCCACCATTTTGAAAATAATCCAGATTTAACAAAATTTCCACGGCAGATTTACAGCAAAGTACCCTATTCCTTTCAAGCCATTTAATTCAAATAAACATGAAATAGAACTTTACACCCACCTTTTTAAAGATTTGAGCCCTAATGAATCAAACTGTCAGTTCATAAGGTCAACTATCGTAAGGTTTTAAAGAAAGCCTTGAAAACTGGAAAGAAGACTCTTCATACTAAACTGAATATATTGCATTTTAGCCACACATTGTTAAGTAACAAAAAGAATCATCGGTAAAGCATGGGTTTTAAAATGAAGAAAATATTAGACAAATACACCCCCCAGTAACGACCCCGCTGAAACGCTTCCCCGCCAAGGTGAAATGATGACCCGCCAAAAAAATTTGTTTCCCCGCCGAAATTTTGCTCTTCCCCACCGTGATTTTTGTGATCCCGGTCTAAAATTTATAATTGGGGAATTTTCCCCGCTGTCTTTTTAATGCCCGGCGGGGTCGTTACTGGGGGGGTGTACAAATGGTTCCATTAGTCAACAAGATTTTCAAATTTTGTACCAAACAAAGACTTTTTAATAGATATTAGTAAATTTTCTGGGACTGAAGCAACTTTGTTCCGATTAAACTTGACAACGTGTCCTTTAAGCCGGTTTTCCCCAAGATGAATTTTTCGTGCGAAGCGACTTTTCTTGAGTTTAAGCATGCACAGTTGAAATTTGATTTACGAGATTGATTCTTTGCAATCTTATACTCGAAAAATTTGCTTCATACGCCAAAATATTCACTCAGTGGGAAACTGGCCCCTTTACTGTGGGAGTGAACCCACTGGGAAACCGCCTTTACCTGGATTGGCTGATTTGGTGAAAACAAAACATCAGGCATTGTAATATCTCTTTTATCAGCTTGCATCGGACTTGTCATCATGTCACTTGAAGAACTTCTGATACTATTCTTGCTCGGTGATGCAAAAATGACTGGTGTTCCATTAACTTCTAGGAAACTTGTATCTCCCTGAAGATCAATTATAAAATGGGTGAGCCCTAAAATGCACCACTGCTTGAAAAATCACACTGTCAAAATTTTGATAATTTATTGTTAAGTTTAAGGAACTAATTGTGCTCTGTGCTTTACTGATTGTTAGATTAATTTATGACTGCACCCAGTGGTGTCGCCAGGGGTGGACGTGTGCGAACAGTGTAGAAATGGCTGGGTATACCTTTCAGAACTCGATTCTATACTAAGTCCACCCCACATTTTTTGGGCTGGCGATGCCCCTGACTGCCCCAAATTCCATAATGTGGAATCTTTTAAGAAACTTTTGAAACTTTTAAGAAATATTTTATGAACTTTGAGAAAAGAAAATTAGTAGATTGGTAATGTTTTCAAACTTCCAAAAGTTTTCTTTAGACAGAAAACCTACACAAATAGAAGGGAAAAGAATGAGAAAATCATGCTCCAAGAAAATTAACTTACAGAATGAAAGATAGCCATAGGATCTTGAATGATATCTTCTCTGAAAGGTTCCAGTGGATAATTCAGTGGTTCACTTTCAATTGGGTCCGCCATAGTGATAAAATCAGTCCTAGAAATATTACAAAATGTTCATTAAAAGATTTTGCAAAAACAACGTAAAATGGCTTAATGAATTATGCTTGAGAGAGGAACTTTGATTGCAGATTTTAAGTGATAGTATAAATCAATTAATTTTCTTTGTAAAAAATTGTTTCAGAATAAAATACACTGGGAAAAATGTTTAAATGGATTCATGTTTTTAAGGCTAATTCAAGTTGTTGGAGTCATACAATTTAACAAGAAGGACCAGGTAACAATATGTGATGTAGATAAACATGACATATGGATATTGCAAGATCTAAATTCCACAAAAAACCAAACAATTCTAAAAAGTAGCAAAACTTTTTCCTGACTCACCTGACAACTGGGTGAGAAAGAAGTTCAAGTGATCTTCTTCTTGCAAGATTGAAAACTTCATTTACTTTTAACATCATCTGATATGCTTCCTCTGTTTTTTATAAAGAACAGTACATTATTATAGTTATTAAAGACAAAAAACAAAATTTATAACATAGTTGAATACTTCAGTAATGTTTGCAAAACTGAAAAAGATCTGAAGACCAGAAGATAAGTGTTTTAAGATTGTAGCTTGTTCAGTTCTCTTACCTAGTGTATATTTTGTCTGCTTCAGATAGATCCTGGATACACCAACCAGGAGATGGGAGGATAAGCGCAGGGCAAATGGAATTGTAGGATGCATTATGTCATGGCTGCAAAATACAAAAGAGTTTAATTTACACAAATTGCTAATTAAAAGTTAAATCAAATGAGTTAGAGGAAGTTTCAACATTGCTTATGAAATTTAAAAACAAATTGGTACTTGGATAAAATTAAGAAATTAAATTTATATATTTATATCAATTTCTTATTTCCTATTTCTTTTGTTGAATTGTATTTTTTCAATGGGAAATTAACATCTTTTTACCATGATTTTGGAATATTGACATTGTAGTAATCCCTCTTTGTGAGAATATTTCTCCTTTCTGAGGCATAAGTTGCTGCAATCCTGGAAAAAGAAGAAATTTCATCATTAGAAAGAAGAAATTTCATCATTAATATTTTCCATGATTAAGAAGACTCGAAGATTTGGATTTTGAAATTTGGAGAAAAAAATAAAGTGAAAGAAGAGATTTAAAAAAAATCCTGACCATACTACTCCAAATTTCCCTTTTCTCACAAGAACATCAGTTGGAAAAAACATCTTTGCAGTTGATCTTCAAGTCCTGTAAAAGAAAAAGCAAATTGCATTGTGGAATAATGATGAGGAGAACTTGGGCAATGAACAATGGATGCTGCATAAATGAACTGAATGTGCAAGTTGCTGNTTATGTCATGGCTGCAAAATATAAAAGAGTTTAATTTACACAAATTGCTAATTAAAAGTTAAATCAAAGAAAGTTTCAACATTGCTTATGAAATTTAAAAACAAATTGGTACTTGGATAAAATTAAGAAATTAAATTTATATATTTATATCAATTTCTTATTTCCTATTTCTTTTGTTGAATTGTATTTTTTCAATGGGAAATTAACATCTTTTTACCATGATTTTGGAATATTGACATTGTAGTAATCCCTCTTTGTGAGAATATTTCTCCTTTCTGAGGCATAAGTTGCTGCAATCCTGAAAAAAGAAGAAATTTCATCATTAAAAAGAAGAAATTTCATCATTAATATTTTCCATGATTAAGAAAACTCGAAGATTTGGATTTTGAAATTTGGAGAAAAAAATAAAGTGAAAGAAGAGATTCAAAAAAAATCCTCACCATACAACTCCAAATTTCCCTTTTCTCACAAGAACATCAGTTGGAAAAAACATCTTTGCAGTTGATCTTCAAGTCCTGTAAAAGAAAAAGCAAAATGCATTGTGGAATTAAATGATGAGAAGAACTTGGGTAATGAACAATGGATGCTGCATAAATGAACTGAATGTGCAAGTTGCTGTGCTGCTCCCCCATGTGCCACATTCTCATGATATTTGACATGACATGATATGTCTCTGCTTTGCATTCTTTTGGATTGAACAACGAGTGGTCTGCTTGTGGTCATACTCAATGAGTAAGATAAATTCTGATAACATAACATCAATATAAAAGAGGATGACAATGTCAGATAGATGATAAACAACAGTGCATGCATGTATGTGCAATTCAATTTGTTAATTTGATATTTTGACCTTCTATCATCTGACAAGTGACAAGGAGTTCAGTTGTCCTGATTCATGTGATGTCCATCACATGTTGTCATGGATGCACTTTGTATGTAATTGTCTATCTATCTGGAAAATATAAAGTATGCTGCAACTGATTTTGGTCACGATCACAAATGAAGATAATGAAGTTTGGATACGATATGATCACCGATCATGCGAAGTCTGAGCTTTGGAACAGCACCGGTATATCTATAGTCTAGATGGTGGGACAACAGGGGCGGTGCCAATGTTGTGAAACACTTTTACACTCATTCATGATCCACGCCGAAAGTGAGTAAATAAAACTAACTACAAACCTCGGATCTTTTTAGTATGATCGTTTGAGCAACGGTATCAGCCTCGATCATTCTACACGTGAAAGAAATTCAAATCTGATCAACGATATTCATCACCATTGCCATAACACAACTTTACAAATGTAAATATCACGTGACTTCATTGTTTAACAAATCAGCTGATTGCGTCAATATGAGGCTCGTCATTCATCTCGAGGCTAAATGCTCCTTCACAGAAGACAGTAAAAGATGATTTCCTGAAAGAGATTCACTACATAAGTTCCTATTTTTTTATCATTGTTGCTGTTGTTATTATGTCTGTCACAGCTTGGCAGCTGGAGATATAAGACTTTTTATAATGAGTCTAGTTCTGAAGGCGCGAAAACCAGTTGTTGGTGCAATGGCGGACTCCTAAGACACAGCAAGCACAGAATAAGAGCTGACAACTGGTGGAAAGATAAAAGAGAAGGTAAAAAGTGGATTGAGACTATCAATTATAAGGTTGAATTTTAATGTACCAGGGCTTCTTTTGTTCTGCTATGCAAGGCATCACAGCAGTGACATCACTAAGTATCGTTGTTGTTTGGATGGAGGAGGCCCAATTTTTTTAGGCCCACGAAAAGAAGAATAGAGTTAGATTAGAAGATAAGAATTTTTGACTTTTTTTGTTTTTCGTGGAGGAAACAGTATACGAGGTAATAATAGTCCATGTCCATCTTATGTAGCTAATAAATTTTTGTGGCAAAACTTTACAAAACAATAATAGAATAAAAAGGAAGATAATAATAAGATCCAAAACGTGTGGGTGTACATGGCTTAAGTCCGAGGAGAATGAGGAGGCGAGGAGGCTACTTTTTAACCCCGAGGAGCCGAGGATTCGCATTTTTCGTGCGAGGGAGGAATTCCAAAAAAAATATAAACTTGCGAGGTGCGAGGAAAAAAATAAGATTAAGGACTGAGAAAATTCCTGTTTACATAAGATTTACATGTTGGCTGCAAAATTATTTTGGATCTAATCAAAAGCACAGTCAAAGTCTTATTTTCAAATCTTCTCATTTTACGCCAGTGATTAGAGTGTCCTTGATTTGTTAGATTTGTTTCGTTGTGACATCGAGGTGCGAGGAGTCAACTTAGTAATTTTTGTAATGCGAAGAGGTAACAATTGGAAAAAACGTATTTGCGAGGAGTCCTGATGGCGTTAAATGCGAGGTGGGGAGGAGGGGTTAATTTTTTGACCCCATGTACACCCACANAACTTGCGAGGTGCGAGGAAAAAAATAAGATTAAGGACTGAGAAAATTCCTGTTTACATAAGATTTACATGTTGGCTGCAAAATTATTTTGGATCTAATCAAAAGCACAGTCAAAGTCTTATTTTCAAGTCTTCTCATTTTACGCCAGTGATTAGAGTGTCCTTGATTTGTTAGATTTGTTTCGTTGTGACATCGAGGTGCGAGGAGTCAACTTAGTAATTTTTGTAATTCGAAGAGGTAACAATTGGAAAAAACGTATTTGCGAGGAGTCCTGATGGCGTTAAATGCGAGGTGGGGAGGAGGGGTTAATTTTTTGACCCCATGTACACCCACAAACGTGTGATACTCATACTATATTTTTTATTGTGCATATGGATAATGGTAAACCTCCCACACAGATTTTTTTGGCTTGAGCAACATATGAACAAACGTTCATTGTTTTTGAAACAATGTTATTCAGCAAGCATGTGATGCAATTAACTGTATGACTTGCAAAGATTAGAATTAATGCTCCCAATGTTAATACTCATTGATAATGTTTTTCTGTTCTGCAGGAAAGAAACAGATTTCAAAATGTCAAGCAAGCAATCTAGCAGTAAAGATGATGTTCCTAGGTATAGTACTGTTGTGCTCACACAATATTTGGTCAGTTCAAAGAAACAATCCTGCCAGCTGTTGAGATCAACAGTAGGATCATCAAGAATGAACTTACGGTATTCTGAATGTTTGGAGAAGATCTTCTTTATGCCGTATTATACTGACCAGAACTATTCAAGCCCTTAGATTATATGTTGCTTTCTTAGTTACTTAGGGGCTGCACACAAATCGATTCTTTCACGCAAAACGTCCATTGGACGTTTTCAAAATACCCCCTCCCCCCAAAAAGGCCCATTGAAAATTGATGCAATTTTTCCAAACACGAGACTATTTCATACCGTTGTTTTGGTGCTTCTCAAATTGGCCTAAGTGATCGTGAAGTCGTTGGCGGCGATGTTTTACGCAATCATGCACAACAAAACGGACAATATTCATTTGTTGCGGTTGATATTCTTTCATGCTAATAAAACATACAGCCAGTGGAAGCTGTAGAGCACAGTTTCTTTAGAAAATGTATCGGAGAAAAATTCGATAAGACAGAATTTTGAAAACGTCCGGTCCCTTTACCCCCTCCCCCCCAAACGTCCATTGGACATTTTACGTGAACAAATCGATATGTGTGCGGCCCCTTACACGAAAAGGCTGTTTGAGGAAGGGCAGTCCAGAAAAATGATTAAGTTCCTTGCAACAAGAAGTGCTTCAATGTAGATCTCCCTCACTTTATTGCAGATTAAATGTATTTTTGGGTGCAGCCAGTTCTTCCATTGTTTTCATAGACCTTCCTCAGGGGGGCTCTGATAGGGATCAGGGCCAAAACACATCAGGAGAAAGGGAGCATGACTAGAAAAATATGGAGACTAGGTCCAGGCATAAAACCTTGGGGAAGATGAAATATTTGTAGACGAGGCCAGTTGTGAACCACCAACTGATCAGTTGATCATAATTGTTTCCTGAGTCATAGCAGATTTTGTATCTTTTGCAGCATGCACAGGAAAAGATTCAGAAAACAAGATGTTATAAAGATGGGCCCACAAGCAAAGGTGCCTTTTGAAAAAGATAATCCTGATGAACCACCAAATGAGAAACAATTGTCAGAAGCTGAAATTCAGTTGAAAAATATGGTACACAAACAACTTGATACCAATATTAATCTTAAAGGGTAAGGTGCCTTTAAATTCATAATTACGTCTCATCGATGACAGTATAAAGAAGATTTAAATGCTGGGTGGAAAGCCTTACACATATCTTGTTTATAAGAAACTCTTAAAAAAAACGAATACCCCACAACACAGAAATTAAGAAACTTGAATACTGGGGAGAAGTATTTAGCAAACGTTTTTATTCAATTCAATTCAATTCAACTTTTTTCATAGAATACAGGGCTAAATATTATAGCATATGAGGAACTTAAATATCAAATATTACAGCATTGTCGAAATAGAGGTACATAGATGAGGAATCAATTGTTCATACAATGATAATTCTAATGTAAGGCTTTTATGATTGTTGGTATTTCGCTATTTTAAGCACTTTATAGCTTGTAGTAAACTGTTTTATTTTTGTTATGTTTTTTATCGATTTGGGCAGATTGTTCCACAATCGTGCACCCTTGTTTCTAAAAGTTCTATCCTGCCAGATTTTACGCGATTTATATGTTCTTTATTTATCTGAGTACTCCTGTTTGTTTGTAGTACTCTGTAGTGTCTAGACAGAGACATGGTGTTATAGAATTATCTGATCCTCCCTAGGTTTATTCAAGCAAATGATCTAGGGTAGACTTTTTCTTTTCATTGTAGATTTTGAACATTGTAAATAGGTTTTTAGATTGCAAAATAGGTTTTGGTAGTTCTTAGATTAATGATTTTTTGTAATTTTGTTTTAGTATTATTTTATGGGAGGGCCCCTTGAAAACCAGCACTTGTGCTGAAGGGCTACCTCCCCCCTTAGCTAAATATATATATGAAAAATATGAAAATATGAAAAATTAGGTACAGGAAATCTCCATTGATTTAAATAAGAGAATTTGAGGAACTTTTAAGAATTTCTAAGAAACTTTTATGACTCAAATATAAGAAACCTTGAGTATTGGATTAAATTTTTAGTCCTACAATAAATCATCCCCCAAATAAATTCTCAAGCTCCTCTGCAAGATACTTTATCGCAAAGGCACTTCCAATATGTTGTAGCTTATGTTAAGACCATTATTTATTTGTGTTTCTTTCCATATCAGTGAACTAGCAAGAAAGAAGAAATTTTTGCCGGCAGCAATTTTCAAAGATGAGCAACAAGAGAGAGCTGGTGAACAAACATTGGAAGCATTCAAGCAACATTCTGTGCAAGAAAGAAAACTCGAAGAGTTACGAAACTGTGGACTTACTGATGAAGAGATAAGAATGGGGATTGGACATACTTCAAAATTATCAAAGCTGCCCAAAGAAACTATGGTTCGTTATTTTCGTCTTTCGTATATAAATATTGCCTTTTTGGTTTTGGCACAAATAGATAGCTGGTGAAAACGCAGAAGTACTGAAAACCACTGAAAACAAAAAAAATGTACTTTCCATTCAGACATGGATAAAAAGATGCTAAAGATTGAAAATATTCCCCGTTTTCATAATCAAAATTTTCCACAGTGCTTACTTTAATGAAGAAGCCAATTAATTGAAACCAAATATGCTTTTTTTGCACTTTCAAATATTTTGAAAATGCCTCAAAGCTCTTTAACCAAATTTAAACAATAGCCACTTTTGAGATCAAATTTTATTTGAGCAGCTAATTGCTGTTGATGTTGAGAATGATTTTTTAACATACAATACACGTTTTTTTATAAGAAACTGGTTTAATAAAAAACTAGTACTAGGATGGCCACTATTTTGAGAAACTCTAGTACTAACTTCGGAAAGAGCTAAGAAACTTTTAAATGCAAAATTCAAAGATATTATCATAAATTTGTCGTTGAACTCTTATTGTTGAGTAATGTTTTGAACGTAGTAGAACACTTTTTCTTCACACCTGATGTCTTATATATCAAGAAACATATCTGCAGCAGTGTTGGAAACTACATGATAATTCATGCATTTAAAAATAAGAAACAAATTAAGAAACTTTTAGTACTAGAATGCCAAAATTTTCTTGTTAAATTAAGAAACTTTAGTACTATGGCCTGATCCAAGTTTCTTTAAAAAAAACGTGTACCGGGTGAAAAAAAAGTATCCACTTTTGTGTGGTCCTGATAAATGTATAGTGGGCCGATATTGAAAAATCCTTGAAATGAAAAATCCCAAGTTATACTCAGTGAGCGAGCTACTGTCCGAGTTATAAGCGATTTCTTGGAAAATTATTAGTCTTGAATACCCGGGATACCAGACTCTCTTACAAAAAATAACAACACGTTCTTTTTTATATGAAATTATGGTACTCATAGGAAAGGCCTGAATTAAAAAGATCAGTGATTGAATTTTCTTGTCNAAACTGGTTTATAAAAAACTAGTACTAGGATGGCCACTATTTTGAGAAACTCTAGTACTACTTCAGAAAGAGCTAAGAAACTTTTAAATGCAAAATTCAAAGATATTATCATAAATTTGTCGTTGAACTCTTATTGTTGAGTAATGTTTTGAACGTAGTAGAACACTTTTTCTTCACACTTGATGTCTTATATATCAAGAAACATATCTGCAGCAGTGTTGGAAACTACATGATAATTCATGCATTTAAAAATAAGAAACAAATTAAGAAACTTTTAGTACTAGAATGCCGAAATTTTCTTGTTTAATTAAGAAACTTTAGTACTATGGCCTGATCCAAGTTTCTTTAAAAAAAACGTGTACCGGGTGAACAAAAAAGTATCCGCTTTTGTGTGGTCCTGATAAATGTATAGTGGGCCGATGATATTGAAAAATCCTTGAAATGAAAAATCCCAAGTTATACTCAGTGAGCGAGCTACTGTCCGAGTTATAAGCGATTTCTTGGAAAATTATTAGTCTTGAATACCCGGGATACCAGACTCTCTTACAAAAAATAACAACACGTTCTTTTTTATATGAAATTATGGTACTCATAGGAAAGGCCTGAATTAAAAAGATCAGTGATTGAATTTTCTTGTCAGATTACTTTTTATACAAATTTTTACATTATTCACATAATATCAGAGATTTTAATTCCAATTTACTTTCGGGTAAAATTTGCTTCTAAAATTATATATTTTGTAGAAAAGAAATATACAGGAATCAGGACTTGCAGCAGAAAGAGCAGAGAGTTGTATAACGCAGAAGATTCAATCTCATGCTGATGTCCTTAAAAGTGAAGCATCATTTAGCAATGCCAAAGAAATGAGCAGACATGAACTCGAGGTTGAGCAATCTTTATACAGAGGAACGAAAAAGGCAGATGAGCTGAAACATCTTGTTAAAGCAAAGGCACAAGGTTTGTTGTTGGTTTGTTGTTGTTGGTTTGTTGTTGTTGGTTTGTTGTTTCTTTTCAAACAGACTCATTTCTCCTTTCTTTTCTTTCAAGAAACACTTCAAACCTTTCTTTCAAGAAACCTTCAAAAGTTTGTTATTTATAGCAATATGCTTGAATGAAAAGACAACAAATTGAAACAGAAACTCTCTTTCACAATAAAACTCATCTTTTCTCAAAATCTACTGTTATTCTTGCCCCGAAAAATAGACGAGTTAGAAATCGTTCTAACCTCTAACAATTTTGCTCCAAATTGTAAAGTTTTTCGCCGAAATTACAAATTTTTACGGAAAATTTATTCACTTGAGTTTATTCACCGAAGTTACATCCGATACTAATATCAAATCTCCTTTAACGTCAGAATTCCCAAAAGATGACCCAGTAATGAAAACATTGAAAGAATACGAAGAAAGGGAACAAAGGAAGAGACGATCTTCAAAAATGACGTCATCAACTCAAAGCAGAAATCATGATGATGATGATGATAGCTCTGAAGAGGAGCAGGAAGATAGATTCGTTGGCCCCATCTTAGCCCCACTACACGTCAGGGTTAAGCCCCTTGATGAAGCTGAAGTGCGTCGAAATAAACTGAATGTTGATGAAATTAAAAGTATTGGAAAGTTTAGTAATTATAAGCCTGGAAAACCAAGTAAGGTATTTATTAAAATCATCTGTCGATTTACTTATCCACCAGTAGTTCCCAAGAGCAATTTCCAAGTTCTGTGCCAAAGGAAGGCTTTTCAAGTATTTACTGGACTGAGTACCTGGTGTCTCAAAAACTGTTTACAAGTTTGAAAAATTCTCACTCCAAGAGTTTTCGTTAAATTGCCCCAAAATAATTTTTATGTTAGCCACCAGTGGCTAAATTAAATTTTGATATTTTTCTTGTGATTGTCGGCAACTTGGTTGTAGAGTTATAAATCAGCAACTGTAAAATTTCCTCTCAGGCCAAATTCATTCTATTTGCTGCATCAATTTTAAAGCAAAGTTCATTTTCTCTGAAAACTTCACTCGTTTTCTTAGACAATCAGAATATGTGTCCAAGTTTTCTACCTCTCGAACTTTTATCCACATCATAGATTCATAAATATTGGTCATCAAACTTTGTAGGGTTTTTAACACATGTACAATAACCATTAGAATTGATTCCGTTTGGCTTTTTTTTTAACAGAAGGAAGAAATACTCTTTGATATCATTGTTGAAATTTNTTGTAGGGTTTTTAACACATGTACAATAACCATTAGAATTGATTCCGTTTGGCTTTTTTTTTAACAGAAGGAAGAAATACTCTTTGATATCATTGTTGAAATTTTCTTTCCTTAACAGAAACTGTACATAAAGAATCTCCCTCGCAGCGTCTCAAAAGAAGACCTTGCACAGCTGTTTGTAAGATTTGAATCAATTGAATGCCCAAATATGGAATACAGAGTTCTTGTAGGCCGAATGAAAGGTCAAGCATTTGTCACTTTCAAAGGTATACTCTTCAGTATTCATTTTATCCAAGCTCTCAACTTATCATTTGGAGACTTGGCTAGTTTGAGAATGACTCAATTGAAAGTGAGTGCTGCTGGTCAAGGGCCATCTTCAAAAGGCAGGGTTAGACTTTCAAATAGTCCAGGCAGATAACCACTCTCCTTCGCAGAGGCTGTATTACCGGAGGACGGATGATATGATGCGCGGTCCGTCCTTGGTCCTTCAGTAATACAGCCCCTGCGAAGGAGAGTGGCAGATAACCATGATTGAGATTGTCCCTCGAAAAATTATGATTTGTTGTATGAAATATTTTGTGATATTTCTTTGTCCTAGATTAATTGTAACAAGTGAGCTTCTCTTGCTTAGATAGGTCGCATAATTATACCATTTAAATTGGCCATTTTTGCAGGATTTTTGCCACGTAACAGAAATGGTAACACAGTTATCAGCAATTTGGTCTCACTTTGTTGCCTGCTCCAATGCTCTTGGGAAACAGTTTTCTTTTACTATATCACTCATAACCAGGAGATGCTAGCCTGGGTGGGCTCTGGTACCCACAGTAAGGAGATTCATGACGGATTTCGAGCAAGTAGATATTTGATATCTACATTAGTTATTTTCTATGCAGAAAACTTGGAACCAATGAAGACACTTAGTTTCATTCCATTGTATGAAATGTGCAGCCAACCCTGTCTCTGTAAGGGGGAGGGGGGAGGAGAGTTGAGCAAGGCTTCACTATTTTTATTTAACTTCTATTCTGTGGTGGTGTGGCCAAGTGGTTAAGGCGCAGTGTTTCGAATCTCGTGGGGTCTACCCGCGTGCTTCAAACCACAAGCCAACAGCCAACTCAGCTGTCCATCCTTCGGAGGTCAGTAAATGAGTACTCGGAGGCAACTCTGAGGGCACAAGCCGCAATGCCGCAGGCCCGCATCAGCTGTATAGCTGCCTATAACCCCAGCCTGCGTTAACAAATACATGTTGCTTGCTTGCTAGACTGATGATATGAGTCAAAGTTTTGCTCCATTGAATTGAATTGTTATTTATTGTTACAGTCATATAGTTGCTTGCTTGCTTCTTCATGATCTTAATTCCTCTGCAGATACGGAAACTGCTAAACGTGCATTGGACTTTGCAAATGGATTCATCATGAAAGGAAAGCCACTGATCATATCATTTGGCAGAGAAACGAAAAGCTGACTTCGATGTTATTGTAAGCATTTTATCATTTAGTCTCTTACTTACAACGAATAACTAATTTATTTACAAAGCTTGCGTCAAAGGCTCAGTGCTCTTGAAAGACTTTCCGCATATAAAAAGCGTCGCTCTCTGGAGATTTGACTTCTTTTCTTTGTTCCCCCTATTTATAAATTCCTGGCAGCATCACTGCTTGCAGATGGCTAGCCTCTTAGAAATATGTTACGATGGTGTTTTTAAAATATATCAAACCTTTATGAGTGCTTTTGAGGACTACAGTAAAAACCCACATATAAGAAGCACCACTTTTTTATCTAAGTTTCTTAATTCTGTCATCTGTGGCATAAATTTTTAAACTATTTGAGAATAAGATAAATGACTTGCTTTGTGCATCTGGCTGGCACTTTGAAACATCTTTTATCCAGTTTTAAGGCAATTTTCTCAAAGTTCAGAAATTTGTCTCTCTAAATTTTAGCCTGAAGGCCAAGGGTCTTAAAATTGATGATTCTTACATGATGGTTTTTACTGAACTGTATTGTGAGAGGAAAGAAGTTGATCTTTTCATCAAGTATTGTTGTTGTTGTCAGCTGATGAAAGATTGCAGTGGTCAACTTTGCAGAGGTGGCAGATTCCACCCTCCAGCCACGCCTTTCAAAAACAATGCTCTACCAACCTATCGAAACCATTCAATAGTTTCGTCACATGCTCGGTTCTAAATAGAGCTTTTTCAATAAGTTCTCTTTGAGGCTATGAATACCCATTATCTGTGATCACAAGTTTCTACGAACGCAAAATTATTTCTCCGAATTTGATTGAATCATAATGGCCTCTGCGAAGGATTGATGACTGTCTATTGAGTATCTAATTACGTCTCTTCCGTCACTAAAACCATGTGACTCTAACATACCTGTCCTTCCGCATTGGTGAATGATACGAAATTGCAATATCAAAACATGAAAGCGCACCTTTGCAAGACCAGACATCATGACCAAAAGACACAAGTTTATTCCAGAAGTTTTCCAGATTCCATATCTGTGAAATTCAATTTTTAAAGCGGGAAAGTGAGAAAGGTTTCTTTGTTGCCAAACAGAAGTTGCGTTCATGTTTAGCCCAAGATTTATGTTGCTGAGGATTAGCATATTTTATGGATTCTTTGTATTGGCAGGTAAGGCCTAAGTGTGCTTTTTGTCATCTTTCAATATTGTGATCTCTTTACCGTTGTATACAGATTTGTTGTTGTAATGCCCTTGATAACGTGATCATGTTCGTTCTGGTTGCGTGCTTCATTACAAAATCAATGTGACTTTGATTACAACCGAAGTCCGTTAATGGGTCATAGCAGGTCATTGAGAACTTCCTCAGGAGTCCTAGGACAGTTTGAGCGAACACTTCGAAGGCATAACGGAATAACCAGACCTAGGACCCGTAGGACCAAGACCCCAAAGGATCGGACCCCAGGGGAATGCCCTTAGCCTCGCTTTGACTTTGCATAGGAATTCAGCAGCACAGCAGCCAACAAAGCAATCGTACGAAGAGGACGACAGACTGATTTCCTCAGTCCCAGTTTCTCTTCGTTTATTGAATTGGATGAAGGCATTCCGCTTGCAACTGGGAAACTTCAGGGGTTTCCTTCAAATTTTGCTTTATTTTGCGTTGCTACGTGGTTGCTAGGGTTAATTGGGACCTAGTGCCTTACAAAAATTGGCATTTATACTATTTATCGTCCTTGCAACNATTAGCATATTTTATGGATTCTTTGTATTGGCAGGTAAGGCCTAAGTGTGCTTTTTTGTCATCTTTCGATATTGTGATCTTTTTACCGTTGTATACAGATTTGTTGTTGTAATGCCCTTGATAACGTGATCATGTTCGTTCTGGTTGCGTGCTTCATTACAAAATCAATGTGGCTTTGATTACGACCGAAGTCCGTTAATGGGTCATAGCAGGTCATTGAGAACTTCCTCAGGAGTCCTAGGACAGTTTGAGCGAACACTTCAAAAGGGTTCGTTCTCCCTTTAATACTTTTCGTTGTTGTTATTATTATTATTATATTCTTTAAAGTTGGTATACATACCAAAATAGTTCTTTAAAAGATCTAATTAAAACCAACTATCTATTACAATTAGATTAATATAGACTACAGAAAACGACAAAACGTAAAAATACTAGCCTGCGTGCAGCCTCAAACTCAGGAGGAGTTTGAGGCTGCACGCAGGCTAAAAAAATACAAATTCAAATGAAAAAATTACTAAAAATGGATGAGTCAAAATCCAGTGCACTAGATTGGCAATGGCACAAGAACAGGCGTGGTGGGGTCAACCAGTCATGCTGACGTCAGCAAACCCCACAGCACAGACCACCGGCCCTAATAAAAAATAAGAATAGAAATTGGGCCCAAACGTCATAAAGTCACGTCAGAAATGTGTCCCAAAAACTCCCATGAAGTTTGTACATTTATTGTTTGCATTTAGGCCTCCTGCCTTTGTGGAAAGAATTCTTGTTTTCGTAAGGGTTCCAGCTGTCAACACTGTCTGGAGCCACCCCCTTTTTGTTTCCGGGTGAGCAGATTTGTTCCATGAGAAGGGCGGAGCTTGTTTTGGTGAGAAGGGTGGAGCTCGCCAGTTGTCTAGAAAATCGTTATTACTGAGTTTAAGAAAAAAGTTAAAAGTTGGAATGGCGCTGAATGCACATGCAGACTATGTAGGACGCTTCTACCACAACTGGGATTCGTATGATACTAAGTTTTGATACCGCTTTCATGCCATAGCTGGGACGTTCACACAACAGCTCGGATTTTTATCCTGCTAATTTTTTTAATTCTGTCTGGAAATTTTATACTATGTATTTTAAATCTTATTTATTTATTCATGTATATTTATATATTGAATTGTATTAGTTTTCGCAGTTGGCTTGGATTAGCTAGTGTAGTACTATTTTTAATGTTTACTGTACATAGCTATGTAGCGCCAACGTTAAATAAATTGATCATTATTATTATTATTATTATTACTACTATTATTATAATAAACTAAACCACCATCAATAAATAACAGAAATAAATGAATAAAAACACAATTGTTAAAATCCGGAACGTTTCGATTAAAAATCTTCGTCAGCATCAACTTTACAAAGGTACAACCGAGAATTTATACCAAATGGTAAACAACCTAAATTAAAAATGAACTAAAATTACATTTTACTACAAAGAACCAAAGAACCACATCCCTAGTAAACATGACTACCATTGACATTAAAACCTAGTGGGAATGAACAATCACGTTTGAGTTCTAGCTGTTTTTAGCGTAAACAAGAAACTATTATTATTGTTATTATTATAAAAACAAAGACTGTATTATTATTATTATTATTGTTATTGATGAGGATTTCCCAGCTCTCTGTCTGGCATCTCTATAAAAGTTTTGTAAACCTTGCCCCTACATACCATCAATAGTACTATCTTTCGACGCATCTAATTTGTATACCAAAACAGTTATTTAGTACCTACTCTGAATCATCAAACATCCTGATCCCTTGCGGAATCATCAAACTTCCAGACTGTTTACACTTTCAGTTTTATGGCCCAGCGGGGTACTCCCTAGCTTTTAATATAGGGGGGTCCGTGTCAATATTTGGGGTCTGAAATCTTGCATTAAATCAATATTGGGGGTCTGTAAATAACAACATAAACACAATTCTATATTTGGGGTTAATGAATCTGAAAGAAGGGAGAAACATACAATTTGGCGCAATTCATTACAGCGACCCATTAAAACATTCGTACAATGCAATAAATAGCAATATTTGGGCTCCAGGACCCAGAACTAGAAATGAATAATTATATTTGGGGTCTCCAAAACATCAGACTCAATATTTAGGGGTCAACAAAGAAATAATGGTATGGACCCCCCCGTATTGAAAATTAGGGAGTACCCCCCTGGGTTTTTACCGCTTGTCCGTTGATTTGTGATTGCTTTGCGGTAAACATTACCCCATTTTTGCACCAGTGTCAACAATGTGTTCCCTCTATCCCCAAAGCCCCAAAGCCCCCAAACGGCCCAGGATAATTCTTGTTGACCTGCATTGCTACAAAGAACTCTTGTGCATTGAGTGAAATAAACACTTTACTGTGTTAAGACCCCTAAACCTCAGTGATGTAGTAGCACTTTAGCACTTACACCACACCCTGTTTAATTTGTTGCCTAGATGCAATGGATGGTATATTTAGAAGGACTCGCGGTCAGAAGACGGAAGTTTTGAGGAGATGTGGCTGTTTGGGGCTCCAAGTGCTCGATGCCGCAAAATTATGGAGTCAAAAGATGCTTGCAAGTGAGAAGGGCAGGAGAGGCATGACTCGAAACAAGTGACACTTGCTCAACGACTAACATTAGAAACCAAATTAGAAACTACACTATATTAATTACTAACTAATACAACTAGATTAGAAAGTGATAGGCTTCTGAGTAAAGAGATCAAAAACAGCTAAAAGATACACATACGATATTTATATGCATTTTTATTACAAGGGTTCAATTGAGCGGGAATAGAGCTTGTATCACTGTTGTTCACATTCGAAAATTCGTCAGATTTCTACAAAAAGTATAAAAATATCGCTCGATCCAGTCTCTTTTGTAGAATAGCTAAAAGGTCTATGCTCCTATAATCCCTATAATAGACGATTGCACTAAAGATGGCTTCGAGGAATTTTTTACCAAGATCCTTTGCGGTATTGAAGAAATCAACCATCAAATCAATCGAAATTCGATGCGACGCAAAGCATCATGGTAAAAATTTCTGTCCGCCATTTCAACTTTCTTTTTAATTCCAGGTTCTATTTCACAACATGTCCTCAATTCAACAGTCGTGAATGCATGTATTGGCAATAATGTTACTCTCATTTGTAATGGTCAAGGACCAAGTTCAACAAAATTTGAGTGGATGTATAATGGGAAAGTTGCGAAGGCCAGGGACTATGCTATTTCACAGACTGGCATTACCAGTGTATTGGTGATACATGAGTATAAAACACGGAATGCTGGCCTATTTGAATGCGAGGAGTTGTACTCTGGTGGCAAACGTGTTACAAGGAAGCAATTTAAAGTATTGACTGGTATGTACGCACGCTACTAGCGATTTTTAACTTTGACAACATAATGTGAAGGATTCAAAATTTTTATAGCCGGTTTCTCAGAGGGAATAGCTTTACTCCACAAGCCCCTCAACTGTCGCTCACCTCATTGAATAGTGAAACTATGAGGGTTGTATTGAGTCTGTGAAGGAATTCGTTGCTAAAACTTAAAGGTAATGTGTCCATACAAGTAGGCCTCCCAGAGCAAGGCATGTGATCAATTAAAATTTCTTTTCAATCACGCATTACAGCAATTTTCTCTATTCGTGTGATCAGTTTGAATAGCAACCAATCATTTGCCGAGATTTTGATGGATGTTGACAGGTTGGGTATACGCTGGCCTTATATATGGACACACTACCTTTAACAAGCAAACTGAGCCTTCATTTTAGAACGGTATCGTGAAAATGCACCTCAGCGTAATGAGGTAAAATTTTCGTAGTCACGGGGTCTGAAGCAATAATTCCCGTTCTGATATGATTTTTAATTTATTTTTTAGCAACCTCTTGGAATATTTCAACAAGCATCATTCATCGTCCATACTTGGACAACCATCTTATATTTATTCATTTCAAACACACCCTAGAGGATAAAAAATTGAACGCAGATGATAAAACCTTGAACACGACACATATAACAGAATACAGATGCACTTCTAATTCACAGAGTCAGCAATTTTGCGTAGCAAGATGGCAACCAATCCCTTTATGCAGTGTAAATCGATCGAAATCGGATGTATATTATAGCTGCTTTCTGCAAGCGGATAAAGTGATGATTTTTAGTCAATATGAACTCAGAGCATCTGTAAGATTGCCTTGCGGTTGGTCAAATAAAACTTCGTCATTCACTGTTCTCACCCCAAGTAAGTATAAAACAATTTTCTCAATTTGTATAAGGATCGAATTTGGTGGTTTTTCTACTATGGGTTCCAGAACCTCAAGAAAAGAAACGGGAAATAGAAAAGAGGCAAAGAAGGGCGAAGATGTTCTTCCTTTCATTTTTTCCCGTTTCGTTTATTGTTTCTTTTTTGTTATTGATTTTTATCATTAATTTTTGTTAAGAAAAGACAAAATTCAGAAACTGTTGTTGGAGGAAGAGTAGGTGCAAACAGACCAAGTCCCCGTAAAACGTGGATCAACAACATCATGGAATGGATCAAACTGAAGTTTGAGCAATGCGTAAGAGGAGCTGAAGACCGTGACTACTGGAGGCGATTAACGACGAATCTTCCACAGGAAGCAGTCACCGAATGATGATGATGATGATTAATTTTGTTATCGATTTTTGTTATTAGTTCTTATTGTTGATTTTAATTTTCTGGAACCCAGAGTGGGATTTTTCAAATGTTACAACCAGGGGCGGCTCCAGTCCTGAAAAAGTGAGGTGGACACTTGATAGAATTGATTGCCAGCCGGTATACATCAACCTGGTTCCGAGGGCCAGTTTCCTACGTCAATACTGAGGCTGCCAAAACAAAAAGGCTGCCATGCTGGATTTCAACAGCCTCTTTTTGGGTCATGGGAACGAGGCTGGGTATACATAACTTTGTTTACATCGTTTTTTGGTTAGGAATAAGGACCGACCTGAGAAAAGTGGGATGGACATGTCCACGGCGCTCCCTGATGTCCACCCCCTGGCGCCGCCGCTCAAGTCGTTTAAATTTCTTTTCACCAAAATAAAAGTTCCTAAAATTTGAAAAGCTATTGAAATAGGGCTATTACGATTTTTAGCGGAAATTGCACCCCATAGCCGCCCCTGGTTGCAACATCTTTTTGAGGCGTACTTGGTATAATATTTTGATTTCTTGATCTTTATATTCGATCCGTGTACCCATTTTTGAATTTCTCTTTTACAATTTCTCCCTTAGCATTTGCTGAACGATTAGAAAATTTCAATGCGAAAGCAGTTGATTACAATACTGTTAACCTGACATGGAAAAAAGTCACTTTACTCAGAGATTTAGAAAAATTCAAAACTGAAAATATTATTATGGTTATGAAGATCATGAAATCCCATGGTAACATCACATCTTCTCAGGTATGTAGCTTGGCACATACTAAAATCGATCTCAAATTTGATGTCACGTGAGATTTGCGATACCGCAAAATTACTGGAGCAAAACACTCCCATTGTTTTATTCGCTGACATTTTCACTTGACATCTAATTTGAGACAGGCTTTATTTAATTTTTTTTTTAAATTTCTCCTACTACCGAATGAGACCATAGGAATCAAATCTTTAAAAAACATTGCACGATTGGTTGAAGCATCTTTCGTTGGATTTAATGACTTGAAAGGAACTTCGGGTACTTTGTTATAAGTTTTCATTGGCAATCTTTGATATCTTGATTAGTGTCAGAATTATTGCTTGTTGCTTTTTATTGAAAGAATTCACGAAAAACTTTGAAAAAATCAAAATCGTTGTAATTAATAGAGGAACAATGGTACAATCATAAAGGAAACCATAGTTTATGAAGATCTATAATATGGCAGCAAGCAGAAATCCGTAGCTTTTCTGGTTCACGATTTAACAATTTGATGACAGCACAACCGGAAAACTGTTGGAAACATAGAAGACGCCGTAATTCTGACAATAATCAAGATATCAAAGATTACTAATGAACACTTATAATGAAGTACCTGAAGTTCATTTCAAGCCATTCAATCAAACGAAAGATGCATCAACCAATCGTGCAATGTGTTTTAAAGATTTGATTCCTATGCTCCGAATAAGTAAAACCAGTGCTCGCCGTCCCGTTTGAGAGGCTCCTTTTTCGTACTTATTCAAAGATTGCTAAATGCTTGGTTGAGTGGCAATTCGCCCTGTCCAAATCCGGCCTTTCTCTTTGACCTATGAGAAATTTTATACGCAAATCATAACGAAAGCCTCCAAACTTTTGCGAAAACTACTGAAAACATTGGCAACATTTATGCAGATTTTCCTCTGTAATAATTTTGTCAGCTGCTTTTTGTGCGCTGCATTTGTATCAGCCAAGACATGCCCTCCTTTTATTATAACATTACTCGTTACATAAGCCACTTTCCCGTTTTTCGGTTCTCTTTGATTGCTTTATTGCCCAATGCAAAACATTGTATTAATCACATGTTTCATGTTACTGTGTTATCAGGATAGGCCCTTCATGTAAACAAACCTTTTACCTGTATACAGCCGAGCGTAGGAGTATGAAAGGATGAAAATGTCTCCGGCAGTGATCTGATTTAGATAAATGTTTGCCGTCCAATCCACCACCGTTTTGCATTCAATGACGAAGGCTTAATGAAAGAGAAGTTTCATGCCCAACAGATACCCCGACGGTTGGGGTTTGTTACTTCGATTGCTCTACCGGAGTTCTTTTCACTAATGGGGGTTAAGATGCTCTTTTTATAATTATATTAATTTCTATAGATATAGATGTTTCGTAGCATTTTTGCAATGTTTAAATTGGCATACCTTAGAATGTACATGAAATTATAAAAAGAAATTGAAATAGATTTGAATTGAATTGAATTGAACTGATTACACAGCGAGCTGGCCGAGCTCACAAAGACGGTTTTTTGGAAAATGCTAGGCCGGGCATACGCAAAGATAAATGTTATCTATCTTTGCGGGCCAGCCTGTATCAAGACTTCGAAATCGCCCGAATCAAGATCAAATGAGAGAATTCTCTTAGTTCTCTTATTTTATCCACAGGAGGCCCAATCGCGTATAATATGGAGGATTAATGTTTAGATCTGATCTCCACTCGTGGACTCTTCCTGCTGCTTGCCGCTATGAAACCATAGGCTATTCACTTCAATACAACTACTCTGTTGCTGTTGCTGTACTGCAGTAACGCAACATTATTGCTTGTGCACTGTATTAACACAGTAGTACAGAACAGTACGGTATAATAATAAGAAGAATAGTGTTATTTTTATTATTACTGTATACTGTACTGTTACTGTACTGTACTACTGTACACAATACAGTACACATAAGCAATAATGTTGCGTCATTGCAGTACAGCAACAGGAACAGACTAGTTGTATTGAACTGAATAGCCTATTGTTTCATATTGAGTCCATGAGTAGAAATCAGATCTAAACATTAATCCTCTATTATACGCGATTGGGCCTCCTGTGTTTTATCTTGCCCGATCTAACACTAGCACGCACTTATTAAACCACAAGAGTACACTGAAGGTTATCCAATGCCATATCTCTCGTTAATATCAAAGCGAACCAAATAGGAATTCGAAAGTATTGTAATTCTTGTAACCATTGCCAAAATTTGCTTTTTCAAACCTTGCTCAATAGAATTCCTCAAAGCATCCATACGCTTGAATTAATGTTCGAGAGAGTTTGGTCATCGAAAATCCTTTCTAAATCCCATTTGGTTTGCTCTGAAATAAACGAGAAACAAAACAAACGACAGCCCCATTCTACATTCATTACAAATGCTATGGAGAAGCCTCTGGTTGCAGCTTTCGCACTAACTTGAACTTCAAGAGCTTGTAGCTCCGTGAATATTTAGTGGATTTGCAAGATTCTGGTGTCTAAAATTAATTTAAGATCTTAGGGAAGGATCGTCTTTCCATGGAGACCATTCATTATATCGTTATTTTTTAATATTTAATCAAAGATCGAACAATTTTTCTGAGACACCCTGTAGTGGTCTATAAAATCTATCATTTGTTTAATCGATTTGTATTAACCAAGGTTATGAAGCCGAGCATTTAATGAATATTGAGAATGTTTGTTTCTAACTCTTCCTGACAACATATCTTCTCTCCATAGAGCACACATTTAAAGCCTTGGGTTACTTCGATGACTGTGCATGGTTTTAAGCAGTTAAGAAATTATTCCTTTAATGCGAGGTATCATTTCATTGTTTCCGGACTGATTTTGCAGCCTTCTCCGATCGCTGGTCCTGTCACTGTAGAAATCCCTGAACGAGGTAAGAAAAAGGGTAACACGCCAATATATCAAATCTTGACATCCCTGACCCTGAACTGAACGCTAACCCTAACCCTAACCCTGAACCAACCCTAACCCTTCCCCTAAACCCAAAACTAACCCTAACCCTAATTTGTTTCAATGTTAACCCTAACCCTAATCTATTTCAAGGTTTTGATATATTAGCGTTCTCCAGCCTAAAATATTTCTTTCCGCTCATTTAAAAATGTTCCTACAACAATTTAAAATATTGCTTTAGTTTGGCAAATAATGTTAAAGACCCATGGCTAACCATGATGCTTCGGGGCGCCAAAGCCGACTTTCTTATCATCTGAAAGTCGTTTTTGGCCTAGATTCTCTTTGTCTTGCTTTTCATTCGGCGCACAAAGGATCATAGCTAGCAATGGGTCTTTAGAGTATATGAAGATATCAAGCAGATAAGTTGTTTGCTAACCGTAGTTTACAATATCGGTGTCAATAGTCAATAAGCTACCAGTTAATATCGTTAAGTAATTGCTTTCCTAGTGCTTTGTTTTTGTGTAATTTGTTACAACTGCTGAGTGAGTCATTGAAAACAATCTCCGTTGGAATGGCTGCTGTTCCTGAGATATCAAAGTAATGGCATTGGCAGATGTCTTGTTTAAAGACCCAGGACTGACCGGCATCCTTTGCAGAATCTTAAATTTACAATCGGCCACTCCGTTCTCAATTTATGGCAAATTTTCACGGGAAAGCCGCTGCAAGAAACCTTCAAAAAACCTTCAAAAATGGCCTAAAATCAAGATCAAATTTCCTTAACTTTTCTGTCCTACAGCAATGACTTGAACGCGCTTTAGCACGTGTTATCCTTTTGGGAGGTTGAAAATGTCTAGTTGCATAGCAAAAATTTTCCTGTGCTAACACGCGTAATTGTCATACTGCAAGACCGGAAAAACCAACGAAATGATCCTCCATAAAATATCACTCAGAGGTTTCAGTCATGTTTATTTTGATACAACCATACATAACATAAGGTAACTTAGTAATGCCGTTGTCATCATGTGTGTTCTACCGGGTGTCCCAAAAAAGTACTCCTGTTTGAAAAATCACCAAAATTTGATTACAACGCCGATCTTCAAATTTCTTTTTTTGGCAAGTAGATCAAGGACCAAATTATTTTCCCAGGTATAGCTGATCTTGTGATTGGTTTAGAAATTAAAAATTTTAGCTCTTTTTAAAGCTGCCTGGTTTTGAGTCATACTGCAAAAACGCACTGATGATTACCAGATCAATTTCTTTGTGTATATTAAGCTTTTAATTTGGTCATAAATGACAGAAAGAGACGCACACTATCATTGGAGACTTCAAGGATGATACAAAATTTGAAACTTTTGGCTCTTAGGCAAGATTGACTATGTTGCTTAAAAGGTATAGCTCAAAATAAGGTTTTTCAACGTGTAATTTTCATTCTTTAAGTGTTGAAAGCAAACATTTTGTCATCTTTAAATATTTTTGGGTCTTTGACAAATTAAATCTAAAAGAAAATTTAATTCTAGGTTTGATAATCGAGTTTTGGTGAATTTTTAAACAGGAGCACTTTATTGGGACACCCGGTACTAAGTTCAGTAATACAACTGAGAAGTATGGAAATGCTTATGAAATTTTATTGTTGAAATTGAATTCTTTCTCCTTTCTTTCTGTAGTGATTATGAGTGAACCTGCAATAAATGAGAGTTGCCACGAAATGACAAATTCTACTGGGGGAAGTTATTTCAATATAACTTGGAGGGTAGGTCGATTTTTGTTAATCGTTATTTTGAATACATTTCTTGTTCAAGTTTCCATATCCGAGAAAAGTAAATTTATATATGAAAGAACAAGGACAGATTTTGTAACACAATAGCAACAGTTGCCTTTGATTGACACCGCAATTCAAAGCGATTAGCGATTGCAGACAAAAGAAATTCTCTCAACCAGTAATTCAAAACAAACAAACACGCAAAAGTTGCTGTGCAACCCAGGCCGCTAGCTTACTCGTTGTGCATTCCANCGCAATTCAAAGCGATTAGCGATTGCAGACAAAAGAAATTCTCTCAACCAGTAATTCAAAACAAACAAAGCCGCAAAAGTTGCTGTGAAACCCAGGCAGCTAGCTTGCTCGTTGTGCATTCCAGAAGTGGTTTTTAAGAGAAGACATGGGCATATATCGAAAGAAGAAGGATATATCTAAACATCTGCCTCGGGCATTCTTTTTATTTGGCTCAGAAGCTAAGCAGTAAGTGTTTTAATTACCCCCAAAAAAATACGATAATTGAATCGCCTACCAATCGGGTTCTGAACCAAACAAATAAAATACCCGAGGCAGATGTTTAGATATATCCTTCTTCTTTCGATATTTAGTCATTACTTTTGTTAAAAACCACCTTTCGCGTGCACAAGGTGACATTTTGCCCGACTGGTTTCAGGGCAACTTTCGCGGCTTTGCTTGTTTTGAATTACTGGTCGAGAGAATTTCTTTTGTCTGCAATCGTTAATCGCTTTGAATTGCGGTGTCAATCAAAGGCAGCTGATGCTATTGTCTTACGAAATCTGTCCTTGTTTTATGAAAGCTGGTTGGTATTTACTCGGTTCCTTCAAAAAGTATTCACTTTTGCTGAGAAGAGTCCCTAGCCGGTATATTAAGTTTAAAACTCAGTCAGTAGTGTTTGATTGGGGTCACTTTTGTTTGATTGGGTCATTTGATTGTTTGATTATCGCACAACCGTTTTATATCACAAAGTCCTCGCCACAAGGAAAATATCAAATTTTTGTCTGATGTTGGTTCGTCGTAAACCTGAAACGAAATTTTTTATTAGCAAAAGCCAATTGCCTGGTTGGACAACGAAGAACACCATTTTCTGTTTTCCATATCATGTTTTGTTCTGGAATTATTCCCCATATTATGGTTAGAGCTGATGACGTCATTTTGTTTGCAAAAGGCGAGAAAACAATTGATATTGACAACATTTCTTATAAAAAAACCCGAAAACCCAAAGCTTTTGTACTGGACTTTCTTTTCATGAGATATATGATATTTTTGGACATTTTTTGGCGCACTAACATACTTCAGCAGCAGGTTTAATCGCTAACATAGTCATTGTCACCAATTTTTCTACTTTCTGCCTATACTTTACTTGCAAACAAAATGACGTCATCACTTCAAGACACAAAACAGCGAATATCTCTGAAACGAAATAAAATGTCACAAAACTTTAAACGGCATCACCAATCAAACCAGTTTGTCATTTCCTTTTGCAAATAAAAATTTTCGCTTCAGGTCCCCTTTAACAAAATGAAATATGTCTGGAATTATGCCTAGAAATCTTAGGCTGCAGAACTTAAGATTTCTAAGCTCTCACAAGAGGTCTTGTTTAAAGCATTCATGTGGACGAAAATTATCCATTTTATGGATATACCAATCTTTCTAAGGAGGTTATAACTGATCTTGTATTACTGGTGATATTTATCACGAATGAGGTCCTGTATGCTTTTTTGCAGGCTCCAAATTCAATGCATAATAATGGAAATCATCTTTTAGCAAAGATCACACTGCGACATGGTGGCTCTCAGCGTTTTTATTCGAAATATCAGGAAAAAGGAACGTCAAGTTCTATCCTGTACAAAGCTGTTAGTCAAATGGAAATTGAAGTTGAAATTTGCAATGAAGCCGGATGCAGCTCAAAAGTACAAATATCGTGTCAACGTAAAAACACACCCATCAAAAAAGGTAAGTTATAATTAAACACGATTTTACAAATCTTCCAATCTTCAGATCAAAATTTACAAATCCCCAACATTTGATTTTGTCACTCATCTTAACATTTCTTGCTTTTTGGTTGTTTTAAGGATCAAATTAATTTTAGAAACAATAGTTGTTTTATTCCTATGGGAAAGAGTCAATGAAGTGAAAGCTCAGAAAACGTTAATTTGAGCCAAATTAATTTAGTGAGATAAATTGCTAGAAAGAATAGACAATAACGCTAAAGATGGCGGCCGCGCAAAGCATGCTGGTGAAAAGCTCCCTGACGACCACCTAACAACATAGGAATTTTGGTCTGCAGTTTCGACTGGCTAGCTGTGGTAAAGTTTGGAACGAGTAATCAATGTAAACAAATAGAACAATTTTGTAATTCGACCGCGAATCTTTCATTAAAACTTTAATTCGAATCAAAACTTTACTTTTACTGCTTTGGAAAGGTTTCCTTTCGAACCATGTTGCATTTGAATTCAAGGTCGATTCGAATTCAAGCTAGGTAGTCGACACGGCAGACCAAAATATCTTCGTTGTTAGGTGGTCGTCAGGGAGCTTTTTACCAGCATGCTTTGCAGCAAAACACAACAGATCCTTTGTAGTCACCATCTTTAGCGTTATTGTCTATTGGTTGGCAGATTTAGATCTGCTCCTTTCTTCTACATGCTCGCTTATTATTATAATAGCACATTTCGCATGTAATTCGAGTGAATTAGCCACCTAGGTTTGAAGGCATCATATGTGAGATGTTATCTTTATATTTGCGGCTTGATTAATCGGCTTTAGAAATCTTGTTCTTTAGAAATGATAATCGCTTTATATCTTGGTGTGCCAATCAAAATCAACGGATGCTATTGTTAAAAAATATGCACTTTATTTTTAAATCATTATTTACATAGTTTTTTATATAATGTCAGTTGTTCTTCCTTGCAGAAAAAAGCAACCCAATGTTCATCGTCGGATATGTAGTGGCTGCGATTTGCGTTGTTTCCTTTGCTCTGTTCTTTTTATATTACTGCAAAAAACGGTAAGTTTTAAGTAATCTTAATTCTATGACATATCTTTGTTTGCCAGGCTCTATGAGCTTTGATCGGGAGGATTTGAAAGCAGAATTTGAAAACGGAGATCTAAACGGCACAAGCTGAAATCGGCGTCATTTGAACACTCATTAATGATGAAAACGGAACATTTGTTCGACGCTTTCGAAAGAAGACTGGTTGATTCTTGAGACCTGGGTGAATTTCTTTGGTACCAAAGTCAAGTGTCCTTGTCGCGGAGATTGCAAAGAATTTGATATTGTCAAACTTGCTGTCGTTTTCAAATTGTGCCGCTATCATGTGAACGTAGTCTAAAATTAGCCTAATCGATCGAAAAACATCGATCATTTAATCCTAGCCCTAAAATACAGGGTGCCCCAAAAAAATTGTGCCCCGTTTACCTGAAGATTGTGAAAAAATGGAAAAAGATTCTTGCTAAATTGTTGGATGATCTTGCTCTTCATATGTTAAATTAAAGTTTGCTACCATCCCCGTAAAAATTGGTTGAAAAGTGATGGAGCTATGATCTTCAGAAGACCAAATTTTTCTGATGGCTGAAACCAGCGGTCGGCCATTTTGTCTTACTATTTTGCAGCGACAAACAGCTTCATTGATGAACCCAAACAGAATTTTCCAATTCCATAACTCTCGCAAAAATCCGAATAATCATCAAGGAGTTCATTGCCATTTTGCGAGAGCTATGAAATTGGGGGCTGTTTCAGTTCATCCATGAAGCTGTTTATCGCTGCAAAATAGTAAAACAAAATGGCCGACCGCTGGTTTCAGTCATCAGACAAATTTGGTCTTCTGAAGATCATAGCTCCATCACTTTTCAACCGATTTTTACGGGGATGGTAGTAAACTTTAATTTAACATATGAAGAGCAAGATCATCCAACAATTTAGCAAGAATCTTTTTTCCATTTCGTCACAATCTTCAGGTAAACGGGACACAATTTTTTTGGGACACCCTGTATAGTTTTTACAAAGGAGCACACTGTCTACAGTATGTTTAGACTCTTTTTGTAAGCATGTTAAAGGCGGAATGGGGCTGTGGAAGCGGGACATTCGCTCAAAAAGTTTCGAGGAAGACTGTAAAAGAAGTTTTTATTGCTTCCTTTTTCAGAAAAATGCCGGAAGGTGAGGTGGAGGAAGATCCACCGGTAAGTAGCATTTTCTTTCATTTATTTATTCATATTTTATTATTCATTCACACTTGTTGTGGTTCATGTTTGCCTTCGTCACAATTTGTTTATTGATAAATGGCATTTGAATCATGAAATTCATCTTTGCAAATGAAAAGTCGTTTTTATGACAAGAGACAAACATGTAAATAGATCATGACAACGAGTAATCAATATGGAGCTTGATCTGCTTCTATCCCAGTCCTTGCAGGATGTTCACTTAACTTTGGACCCTATACAAGATTATTATAACCCCTACAAACATAGGGTTTCCCCTTCTTTGTTTAACACACTTAGTTTTTAGCACCCTTTGAACAGCCCCTTCTCTACAAATTTGAGTTTTCGTATAAATGTTTAGCCTCTGTTTAGAGTTAGGTATGCCAATCCTGTTCGAGCCATTTCAGATGGTTATTTTTGCAAAATTGTAAGAGATCTATTCCCATGACATAAATTCTCTTATCCAGTTTAAAGAAACTTCAGTTATTGAGCATTTTTTGGATGCCTTTAAATATTTTTTATTTTTCTTTCAGCCAATAGGCCCACGTGGCCCGGACCACCCTTACGACGAACCACTGGACATCCCACCGGTTTTTGACGTGCCACCGGATTACCAGGGTGACCGGTCTTCAACCGACGAGCTTCAATGCAATTGTGACCCAAGTAATCACCATCCAGATAGCTATTTACCTGAGGACCGGATCGATTTTCGAGCTGATTCAGACCACGTGACACGTAATGGAACAATTGAGAATAAAGGAACGGAAAATTATACTGGGAATGTGGATATTTTACAACATGGCTCGATTGCATTAAATGAATTGAATTGTCATAGTAATACGAGAAGCAGTGTTTCTAAAATTTAGTTATTGTTAAAAGTTGTACATTGTAAGATAAAGAACTAGTCAGGACGATTCTGAAAGCTGTCACGAGAAGCACTTTTGTGGGATGTTAGGCTGTGTTAGGGTAGTGCAGTAAACCCCCACAAATAAGACCCAGACTGTATGCGAGAGCCTGATGTGGTTCTTATGCTTTACCAAACGTTTTTGGCCAGAAAATTCTGGGAATGGGATATACTTTTTTATTGGAAATTTTCTAGTCTTTGGGTCTAATTTTTACTAAAAATTCTGTTAATGCTCTGCTTTAGGTAATGTTTAAAGGGTATGTTTCAACCAGCATGCTTTGCACGTTTCCTCTCTTTGTTGTCGCAATTTTCATGGGCCAGGAAAATGACGACAACAAAGAACAAAGAGATGGCACGCGCAAAGCATACTGGTTGAAACAGACCCTTTAATGTCAGTTAATGTAAAAATCCTGGTAATGTTCTATTTTAGTATAAACCAAAAATAGCCCAGTTGTTTTGCGGTGAGAACACGTATTCGGAAACCTCATTTGTATTCTGGGATCGGATATCTATGAGAAATTAATAACTTTGGGAGGTTTACACAAATTAAAACTAAACCTTTCATGTCAGAACGTGGAAATCTAAAGAAGGATATGTCGCAATTATAAACGAATTAAAATATCACAGAACACCATATTATGTTTACTCTTTGATTTATGGTGCACCCTACACCCATCTGTATTCTAACTTCGAGGATCAGTTTTTAATTCTATGTTTGATGCGAAAAGATCTTTTCTTTGCTTATTCCAGGCGTGTATATTATATTTACTTTTTAATTTATTTCTACACCCCTCTCTTTTCTAACTCCAAAGGATCAGTTTTTAATTATGTATCGGATCTTATATGAAATATTGCGTAAGGTTTTGCTTATGCTAAGATCCTTGCTTTGCTAGCCTGCATGCAACCTCAACACTCCTCAGCCAACTATACTTTGGCTGAGGAGTGTCGAGGCTGCACGCAGGCTATGCTTTGCTTATCACAGGATAAACATATTTTATTACATTTCAATTTGTAGTGCTCTCCTTTCTAATTCTATCTTTGGTGCGAGAAAATCATTGCTTTGCTTATTACAGGAGTGTATACACTCATTTTTTTTATAAGAAACTAAGGTCTGGGGTTGGTAGGCAGTTTCTTAATGCTAGGGCCATTTTGCTGCCAAAAGTTTCTTATGTGTTTCTTATAGTGTTGATGCCCTAAGTGTAGAGCTAATATATTTTTGTTAGAAGCGCTTCCAAATTACCTCAAAACATGTTATACTGTAACATAATTCACACTCAAAACAATGCCAAAACATCCACTATTACTGTACAGTGTGAAAATATTGTCGAGTGAATTGGGAAAATTAAGGCTACTAATTACAAAAATATGCAGACAATAGTCAATAATATAGCTGCTTTCCATTCCATCCTTGAATTGTGTTCTTGATAAGATAAATAGAATTCCCGCTGCAGATGTATCGTTCTTTTTCGATGTATGCTCACTTGTTCTCGTGGCAGCCCCTTGCTGCATGTACAACAAGGTAGTTCGCCATCAAGGTATCCTATGTGGCTTGACTTGTTTACATTTGCGGTTGGGGTAATCGGCCGTGGAAATCTCTTTGTTTGCAAATCGCTGATTGCTTTGTGCTGACGTTTAGCGTTTCAATAAAAAACTGATACTATTGTTACAAAATCAATTACAATTACATACAATTACATGCAATTACAAAAGTTTCTTAGCTTTTTTATTTCAGGTAGGGTAGTTTCTTAAAATTAAAAACTTGAGCCTGCCGTTTCTTATATGCTGTTTCTTATTAAAAATGGGTGTATTATGTTTACTTTCCAGTTCTTAGTGCACTCTACACCCCTCTCTATTCTAACTACAAGGATCAATATTAATTCTATCTTTGTTGCTAGATAGCGGTTCTTATGTAAGAGAATGTGAAAGGTTTTTCTTTGCTAAGATCCGCTGATAATCTTTTGCTAAAATTATGAAATTAGATTCGATGTCTTGTGCAATATTCCAAAGGGGATTACATTTCGCAGACTGGTTTGACTAAGATTTCATAGCAGCTAACCAAATGATGTATTACTGTTTGAAATGAATGCACACTAACTAATGCCAACTGATTCCACTCTTAACACTTCATCAGACATTTTGATGAAAACAGATTCATGAGAAAGGTCTGAAGATCTTCTTCTTGCATAATCGTGATGAGGATCAATAGACAATAACGCTAAAGATGGCGGCCGCGCAAAGCATGCTGGTAAAGAGCCCCCCTGACGACCACCTAACGACATAAAAATTTTGGTCTGACGTTTCCACTAGCCAACTTTTTTAAAGTTCGGAACAAGGAATCAATGTGAACAACTAGGAAAATTTTGTAATTCGAACGCGAAACTTCAATTCGAATCAAAGCTTTACTTCTTCTGCGTTGGAAAGGTTTCCTTTCAAACCATGTTGCATTTAGACTGCGCGCAGACCCATTGCCCAAAGGAGGTAAGGGCCCTTTGGGCAATGGGTCTGCGCGCAGGCTATGTTGCATTCGAATTCATTGTCGATTCGAATGCAAGCTAGCTAGTCGAAGCGGCAGACCAAAATGTTTCCGTCGTTAGGTGGTCGTCAGGGAGCTTTTTACCAGCATGCTTTGCAGCAAAACACAACAGAGTCTTTGGAGCCGCCATCTTTAACGTTATTGTCTATTTGATTCTAGATATGTTGCACATTGAAACAAGATCAAAGGCCTTGAGTTTGAGACATTTTGTTCTATCTAAGCTAACTAAATTTGCAGTATGTCTTGAATAAAAAACCATGTTCAGATAAGTAACAATGGTAGATACATTAATGTAAAATCCAAATGTTTCGGAAGGAAAAATTTCGGACAAACACTTGGGACAAAAAAGTTTCGGATACTTTTTGAAAAATCAGAAACAATTTCCTTTCTAACATTTTTTCATTTTCATTTTAAAATTTAGACTTGCTACACAATACTGGAGCGTCGTCCTAATAAATACATATACGGAATAATTAATTACAGCAAAACGAACAATAAAGATTGAAAGAGAACATTGTTAAACTATTGAAAACAAAAAGTGGACAAAATAACTAAATCTAAACTAGTGGCATGGATGCAGAATGTTGTTAGTTGTTGCGGTCATGGCCTGTCTAACATATGTCTGTAAATTTGATGTCTGTAAATACTTAAGTGCAAATTACGGGCGAAGAAGGCTTGTTGTGGCCAATTTTCTATGCATATTTGTTTTATGCTGTGACGTTACACTAGAGCTCTTTTGTTCTGTTCGTTAAAGAAGTTAAAAAGTATGCAGAGTCTACGGTATACGTAAAAAAATGACATTTTATTACACATTATTCAAATTAAATTCATGCATACCATGATCACATTTCGAATTGTTTTGTTTATATAATATGAAGGATAAGAATATGAAATTAATTTGTAATATATTCTGTTAAAAAATCATATAATGGATGAAAGATCAAATATAATTTACAATTTCATTTCATTTTGATTTATTTTAACAGGGTTAAATACATTCAGTAAAGTTTAGATAACTGATTTACAATGTGCCCTGCTTAAAAACAAACTAACCTAATACATTGCTAATATAAGTCAACTTTAATATCCTATATAAAAGAAAAGTAACATTTATAAAAAGAAAGGGACTCAGAAGTCATATGTATATGCTGAACGTTGGTTTAGTTTAGAAGATCAACCTCTTTGATCTTTCAAGAACGATTTTAATCTCATTTTGAAAGTAGCTAGCGAAGGAGCAATTTTGATTTCATAGCTCAATAGGTTCCAAACAGTAACTCCTCGATAGGAAAAGCTCCGTTGTCCATTTGAGGTCTTACACAGTGGAATCCTGAGATCAGTACTGGTATTACGTAGGTTCCGATTGCAAGAATCTGACAATTTGTGAAACATTGACTGCATATAGGGAGGTGCAATGAAATGAGACTCAGAAGTTTCTTCAAGTACTGCTGTTGTTGATTTATATAAAATTAGTACGAATGCTTGACAATGAAAAGGGGCTGAGAGGGTGGCTTTCATTTCAGTATCCCTCATTCTCCTGTCCAGTCTCCAAATCGCTATGCCATGTTTGCCCCCTTTACTTCACCCACGTCAAAGTGCCCCAGTGCAGTGAGAGGTCAGATGTTCGCCAGGGTCCTGGGGATAGAGAAAATTTGTCAAATTTTCACCGGGGAGCTCCAATTTTGTACCGAGGGCAGCATAATTATTGGCGGGGAACTAATTCTACGTGGAAATAATTTCTCCCCGGGGTTTGCCAATTTGCAGCTGAGGTTTCACTTGTGATGCGTTCTGTAGGTTCTGTAACAGGGAGATCCGCATCTTGTCCGGGTGCATATTTTGCTTCATTTTTTTTTCACCTAGGAAATCGCTGGGGTAGGGCGTGCCGGTGCTTTTAGACGGGCGTGTTTTACTTCCCCGATGTTCAGCGACATGGTACCCATAAGATGAGCAATAATAGTGTTGGACCGATAGATGTCTTTAACCCTATTTCACATCGGGTATTTTTTGACATTTTGGCATGGGGGGCGTTTTTCACTCCCCCCCCCCNACAAACTAACCTAATACATTGCTAATATAAGTCAACTTTAATATCCTATATAAAAGAAAAGTAACATTTATAAAAAGAAAGGGACTCAGAAGTCATATGTATATGCTGAACGTTGGTTTAGTTTAGAAGATCAACCTCTTTGATCTTTCAAGAACGATTTTAATCTCATTTTGAAAGTAGCTAGCGAAGGAGCAATTTTGATTTCATAGCTCAATAGGTTCCAAACAGTAACTCCTCGATAGGAAAAGCTCCGTTGTCCATTTGAGGTCTTACACAGTGGAATCCTGAGATCAGTACTGGTATTACGTAGGTTCCGATTGCAAGAATCTGACAATTTGTGAAACATTGACTGCATATAGGGAGGTGCAATGAAATGAGACTCAGAAGTTTCTTCAAGTACTGCTGTTGTTGATTTATATAAAATTAGTACGAATGCTTGACAATGAAAAGGGGCTGAGAGGGTGGCTTTCATTTCAGTATCCCTCATTCTCCTGTCCAGTCTCCAAATCGCTATGCCATGTTTGCCCCCTTTACTTCACCCACGTCAAAGTGCCCCAGTGCAGTGAGAGGTCAGATGTTCGCCAGGGTCCTGGGGATAGAGAAAATTTGTCAAATTTTCACCGGGGAGCTCCAATTTTGTACCGAGGGCAGCATAATTATTGGCGGGGAACTAATTCTACGTGGAAATAATTTCTCCCCGGGGTTTGCCAATTTGCAGCTGAGGTTTCACTTGTGATGCGTTCTGTAGGTTCTGTAACAGGGAGATCCGCATCTTGTCCGGGTGCATATTTTGCTTCATTTTTTTTTCACCTAGGAAATCGCTGGGGTAGGGCGTGCCGGTGCTTTTAGACGGGCGTGTTTTACTTCCCCGATGTTCAGCGACATGGTACCCATAAGATGAGCAATAATAGTGTTGGACCGATAGATGTCTTTAACCCTATTTCACATCGGGTATTTTTTGACATTTTGGCATGGGGGGCGTTTTTCACTCCCCCCCCCCCACTCTTTTTCTCTGAAACTACAAAGTATATAACAATGAGACTTACCTCAATTGTTCTTTGGACAATAAGCTTTTCAAATATAACAATGGCAATCAATTAGTCACGTGATTCGTTGCTAGGTGACCAAAACAAAGGAAAATTGGCAAATTTATGGCTTCTTCGTAAGAAAAATTATATTTAATTAATTACTTGACCGACTTTAATTCAAATGGTTTTAAATAATGGAAAACACCCTGTAGATTCAAAATATACACTTTCAAGCAATTTTAAGCTTCTATTTTAGAACAATTAACATGTAATTAACTCTTCGTTCTCCGGACAGAATCTTACTTCCGTTTTTTCATAGTATTCTTCCTATTTCCAATCCATACTGACTCAAAACGCATTAAACAAGCAAGATAAAGCTGATTACTGCAAAATTTTCAATTCATACACTTATTCATCCAAAAAGTGACGTTATAAATGTAAATGACGTCATAGATATTAAATTTTGCTGATGTCAGCTAATATGGAAAAATTATGAATCAAATGAAAGCTTTCATTATGGTCGATCGAATGATACATGTTTCAAGTCAATGAGACAAGAAACAAAAACGTTATCGGCATTTTAAGCTTTTTTGTCGACCACTTTCCAAATATTGTGCTATTGTGGTCACGTGATCAAATCTAGAACAATGAAGTATTGAAATTATAATTGGTAACTAAATTTCATTAAAAGTCACTAAGGTTTGGTTGTCATACCTTGTGCAGTTTACACGCAATGTAACAACGTTTGGTTGGGGGGGCGTCCATGTGAAATAGGGTTAAAGAACGCCGGTCAACCAGCATCCTTTGCGTTCGCGCTTTGTAGAGAATGTTGTCATATGAAAATGGCTGCCGCAGTCGAAAGGCAACAAGCGAAGCACTCAAAGGATACTGGTTGATTGGCGTTCTTTAAAGGGAATCTAAGCACATGTAAGCCTTTGATAAAAATAGCCGTGCAATAGCCTGTGTTCCACACCACTTGAAACGAAAGAACAATGGTCTGTGCAACAAAACGGAGCGCAGATCCGTGTTTCTATAGCCTGCGTGCAGACTCTACAGTGCGGAGGAGGGAAAAGGAGAGGAAGGCTACCTGTAGAAGGCTACAGGGAGCCTTCCTCTCCTTTTCCCTCCTCCGCACTGTAGAGTCTGCACGCAGGCTATGTTTCTAGAGAATCTGAAGAAATATTAATATATGCAACTAATTATTCGCATAATTACTATTATGTAAAGAGACCCATACAACTTACTATGCGGATTAATGGAACGATCATTTGTTGTTTACTGTTGTTTGTTTACTGTGTGTTGTTTACTTTAACTCCTACATGGTTCTTTGATTGAAAAAGGATTAAATTGTAGTTCATCGAAAGTTCATCGGCTAATTTAAATCCAGACACAGGGGACTTGCATTTTTTGTTTCAAACTCTTGGAGAAGCCGAACGATAGAAATTATGATGTGCAAATTTATTTTTTGATAATTGCGCTATGCTGTCCGCCAGGAGCAATTAAAAGACACTTCTTCATCCCATCGGTAATGGGTGAATCCGAGGATCAGCGGTTGACTCTTTGATGCAAATCCCAAATTTTAACTTTGTTTTTCGAAATCTCGGGAGTACGATTTGGGGTGCTAATCAGCATGCTTTATTATTTGCGCTAATGTTATTCAAAGTCTGGGGATTACCCTAAATTTATTCGAGATCAGTTAATTATTTGGCAATTCAAGTCATCGTCTGAACGCGGATTTGCGTTCCGTTGCACAGACCACTATCCTTTCGTTTCAAGTGGTCTGGAACACACAGGCTAGCGGACGATAGTTTTCGGGAATTCTTCGTTTGAGATAAAGATTATGCATTGCAAATTGCGAAGAAATCGGCAAAATTGAATTAAACCCTCATCAGTCAGGCAACAGAGTTGTAATTTTCAAATCGGTGTTATAGTTTTCGTATTACGATTTTTCAATAGTGGGTACATTTTTCTGACTTCTGACTCACCCGCCCGGTAGAAAAAAGTTTTCAGTTGCTGCTCGTATGTGCATATTCTTTGCTGCCATTGTGAATGAATGTAGCTGAATATTATAGGGCTACAGGGCTGTCTAAATAAACAAACACGGGAAAAACTGCAAATTAAAAAAGTTTTCTTAGCTTTTTAAATTGGCTATTACTAAAAGGAGGAACGAGGAGGAACGAGGTGGAATGAAGAGACACTACCGCCCCAAAACCCCCCAAGACACTAGGTATTTAGCAACTTTATTCCTTGCAAATCTTATAGAAACAACACTGGCACTGTTGCTATGTAGTGCAGGCTATTGCATAACCAAGGTTGTTGTTGCTTATAGGAAGCAAAAAAAAACAAAAAATGGCCGAAAACAGGCCAAAATGGTAAAAGCAGTAAAAAAAGCATGAAAATGAAAGCAATTTCTTTGCGAAACTTCATGACATCGTTTAAAAAGGTTTACGACAGCTTTTAAGTTCTTGAACACACAGAAAAACGATAGAAAACGCAAGTTTCGAGAGGAGGAAAAATTGCAAATTTTATGGGCCTAAGTGGAAAATAAGAAACTTTCCCCACAGTTTCCAAAATGGAAATACAAAAACTATAACACCGATTTGAAAATTACAACTCTGTTGCCTGACTGATGAGGGTTTAATTCAATTTTGCCGATTTCTTCGCAATTTGCAATGCATAATCTTTATCTCAAACGAAGAATTCCCGAAAACTATCTTCCGTTAGCCTGTGTTCCAGACCACTTGAAACGAAAGGATAGTGGTCTGTGCAACGGAACGCAAATCCGTGTTCAGACGATGACTTGAATTGCCAAATAATTAACTGATCTCGAATAAATTTAGGGTAATCCCCAGACTTTGAATAACATTAGCGCAAATAATAAAGCATGCTGATTAGCACCCCAAATCGTACTCCCGAGATTTCGAAAAACAAAGTTAAAATTTGGGATTTGCATCAAAGAGTCAACCGCTGATCCTCGGATTCACCCATTACCGATGGGATGAAGAAATGTGTTTTAATTGCTCCTGGCGGAAAGCAAAGCACAATTATCAAAAAATAAATTTGCACATCATAATTTCTATCGATCGGCTTCTCCAAGAGTTTGAAACAAAAAATACAAGTCCCCTCTGTGTGGATTTAAATCAGCCGATGAACTACAATTTAATCCTTTTTCCACCAGAAAAAAACAACACATGCCACTGAAATGATCGTTCCCTTGATGTTTGGGCCGCATTGGGCCGCATAGTAAGTTGTATGGGTCTCTTTTTATATTAGTAATTATGCGAATAATTAGTCGCATATATAAATTTTTCTTCGGATTCACTGTCCTTTCGTTTCAAGTGGTCTGGAACACAGGCTATCTTCCGTTGGCTGATCCTTGTTAGGAATGACTAAAGGTAAGATATGTTTTTCTTAGGTCAGGCATTGCTTTCTAATGATACGGAAAATGTTGAAATGTAATGATGCTTTCCCATCAATGCTGGGCATAAAACTGTCAAAATCTACATTACAGTGAACAGGTCATTTTTAGCTGGTTTTTTGACATATCAAGAAATAAGACTTTGGGCTAATTCTTGATTTCAGAAGGATTTACTGCACTTAAAATTACGAGAAAATCTAGAGGGATGGACCCCTGCCCCCCTGCCCCCCTTTCAACCTTGCTTTGTCGCTCAAAAATTCAAATTTTACATATTCCAAAATATCTTTTATAAAGTAGTCGCTTGGTAGTCTTGATCAACCAAGTTTTATTGATTAGATTGCTGTCAACGGTTCTCTGGCTTAGCTCACGGACACTATTGTTTTCTGTTTTCGTAATGTGATAAAGAAACAAACAAATAACAAATATGTGACTCAACAAACACAAACACTGAATGCCTGTTGTGAACGCCCCAAAGCACTGAGAATTATGTGCAACCTGGACTTGCTCCATGTCCCTCTCTCTCTCGATAAAACAAACGAGAGGGAAAAGGGAGGGGCAGGGGAAGGAAAAGAGGGAAAAGAAAAAGGGGAGGGAAAGCATAAGCATACTTTCCCTCTTTTCTTTCCCCTGCCCCTCCCTTTTCCCTCCCGTTTGTTTTATCGAGAAAGAGAGAGACTTGGAGCAAATCTATGTGCAACCTTGAAAACAACAGGAATGACCATTATAGAACTAAAACAGAAGAATTTATTGAGCTACAGTATCTTTATGCCATTTTCCGGACTTGCTAAATAAAGGATTTTGCACTCCAGGATTTGCTTTGGCAGCCCTTTATTAGGCAGATCCGTTCTCGCTTTGTTTTTAAAGCTATGATGATTATAGTGAATCAATAGATTCTTCCGGTATCTGGCTTAGGAAGTAACAGGAACTAAATGGACCTCATTGCGCAAGCATGCTGGCTCCTATTGTCAAAATAACCATCTGATTGGCTCAAATCGGCTCTAATTTCACCCACACTTCTTAACAACCACGGTTGCGCCAACACGGTTTTGCAGCGAGGAGGCGTTTCTGGCAAAAGTCGAGAGAAAAGTGGTGCAGATTGTAAAATATTGCATTTTATTAGAACTGGTGAGTTTAATACAATTTCTAGCTTTGCTCTGTAAACTATAATACGTATATCTTTAAATAATCATGACAGATAAAGATTTGTAAATATGTGAAAGTATATAAGTAGTTTTTAAGTTGCATAATCCGCGCTGCCATTCATAAAAATCTTGGTAGAAGCATGTGGCTTTAGAGTTGAGATTTGCAAAAATAGCGCGTTCCTCTGCAAAGAATTAGCTTCAATTATCAACAAAGAGTCATGGATAAATTTTCTGATATTTGACGTGTGCCAGCAAAATCTTTGGATAACCGTTGAGAGTATTTACACGGTGCTCATGTGTGGGTTGTTGTGGGGAATATCAGAGAAATGTCAGCTTGTCGTCTCGCTTTTCAAAACGTCCTTCGCACGAGACTAAATAGAAACCGATCACCATATCAAACAATATTTTGACGTTTTCTAGTACTTTGACGATCGCTTTAACACTGATATGTTTAGACATGTTTTCATAAGTTGGCACCCATTTGCAGGGACCAGCGTGCTAGGGAGAAGGGACGTGGGAAGGAAGTTCTTACTTGGATGGGCACAGCTCTCAGAAGAGCCACGTTTTGGAAGTGGAAGTTCACTTTTAAACTTAAAAACAGGCTGGGGGAGAGGCATTGGGTTAAAATAAAGCACATGCAGCGATTTTGCAATGTCTAAGGTTTAAAACAAGAACACATGTGCGACAAGGCGGGCAGAACACAATGGAAGGATGAAGACCCCTAAATAGCTACGGGAAGCTGTTGGACTTTGCCCCGTAAGAAATAGCGTCTATAATTTGTTACACAACAGTTAGAAATTAGCACCTATTTGCAGCTTTATTTTCGCGTAGTTTGGAAGAAAATATGCATAGCTGAGTATTGTCTTCCACCGTTTCTCCTTGGCCTAGTAATACTAAATTTTCTGCCAAAGAAAGCGACCCCCTCCCCCTCTCTATTTTAACAAATAGCAAAAGAGTTACAGAGAGGATGCAAAGATGATAGGTTTAACGGGCCTTCCCAGAACCTTTAAGTAGCCTCGAACACAGCTAGAAGGACCTTTATAATCTTTGGATCAGTAAGATTCTTACTTCATTTTACTCACGCAATTAACACTTGGTGCGAGCATGACTATGGTGCGAGTCAAAACAAGTCTTAGAAAGTTATATGCAGCTATATAAGGCGTATAACTCCGTCCATTGATGGCCTTTGATAGTTTAACATCATGAAGCTCGTCGAAGAAAGACAGGAATTAGGACTTTACGCCTTTATAAGGCAGAGGTTTTGGTCCAACAAAATGTGCCCAAGTTTGCAAAAAGTTGTTTAGCTTTCTGTAATCCTTTGGCGTCAATTTATTGCGTACATGCCTGGGCACATTCTATTATCGAGAAAGAGAAATACACATTACAGCTCTTTATACAGGTGCCTTGGAGTGATTCACAGTTGCCTGAACATTTTACGGCAGTAAAGTTTTTATTTTATGAATGGTAACTGATATGAGTTCATATTACTATTATATAATAACTTTAGTGTTTGGCGGTTAAACTTAAAAGTGTCAGAGCATCTAATTACACACACGATTTCGCAATTCACCGAAAAGAAGCATGGTATCCCATCATTCATAGTAAATCAAAGTTGTCATTGCATAATAAAGAAAATTGTTTCGAAACGGAAATAAAGGACACAGTAGAGGGCAATAATTTTATGGGCACCTCGCATATGTTCATCTTCTACACTCACTGTTTTTATAAGAAACAACTTTTAAGAAACGGTAGGCTCAATTTTTTAAAACTTAAGAAACTACCCTACCTGAATTAAACAAGCTAACTAAGAAACGTTTGTAGCTTTAATTTTCCCATGTCACCCGAAAATGTTTTGACACTGTACAATAATAGTGGATGTTTTGGGATTGTTTTGGGTTCGAATTATGTTATAATATGGGTATAATATGTTTTGAGATCTTACTAAGTGATTTGGAAGCCCTTCTAACAAAATATATTGGCTCCACATTTAGGGTATTAACAATGTAAGAAACACATATGAAATTGTTGGTTGTAAAATTGCCCTAAAATTTAAGAAACTTCCTACCAACCAAAAAAAATGAATGTAATGCCCTTCGATCAAGCCTAAGAATAGAACAAGAGAAAGCCGCATTCCACTTATTTTCACATTATTTTCATCTATTGAGGACATCAAATACAATAGACTATATTTAGACTTAGACTGCCCCAGTCCCCCAGTTAAGCTGTATTTATTTCGGCTGATTACTTCGTGCCCACCTCATTAAATTTCACGCACTTAAAGGGGATAACCTGAGTTAAAAGATGAGATCTCATAGGTTTATAAATAGCCTATGGTATTTGATAATCCAGCAAGTGGGCAAAGAAAGCAAAGCCAAAGAAAACAATGGCGTGTTTTGGTTGTTCTTTATCCTATATATGGACGGGCGCCTTATAGCTCAGTTCACTCGCTGTTGATAAAACACCGAAAAATGTTTCGAAATTGTTTCACGTACAGAAGAGCTGCATTGCTATTACTCCCCACCACTCCCCACCGACCAAATTTTACCCAAAAATATCATACAGTAGTGGCAGAAAACGATGGTTCTGACTTTGCTCCAGTTGTTGCGACATTCTGTTCCATGAAATTCCATTTATGAATATACTTGTAAATTTGAATTACGCAAGAATCTGAAATTAGAGAAATTCCGCTGAAGAGAACTCATTACGCAGTGTAAAACAACCCGCATTTCGAAACAATTTTAGGACTTTGCAGAGATGCAGATGGAGGTGGGGATCACATGTTCTATTACACCATAGTTAACTATGATTACACATTCAAATTATATCGATAATTAAATCCTTCAAAACCTTTGTTTTTTCTGCAACATTGCGTGGTTTATCTCCTCTGCTGCATTTCACGCCCAGCAGTCGTTGAATAATATTTAGCAGGCCTGTAGAGAACAAAAGTTAGGACGGAAGGACGCAAATAGCGAGACAATCACTTGGCAAATATACCTTGCCTTGCGCAAGCTTGCCAAGCTGCCGCTTTGTTTGAAGATTTTGCAAGAAGAACTCTGTGGGTCCTTGCCACAAATATTTAAGGCCATTTATTTAACTGCCATTAACCATAAAACCGATTGTTTGCAAAGGAGAAGGGTGATGTATGTGGAGTGACTCAGCTGAGTTTTATAATTTCCTTGCATCAAAATGTATTTTAATTCTTGACATTCAAGACCTTAATGGACTCAAATGGACCCAAATTAATGACCCTTTTGAAATGGAACTTAACCCAAGACACTTGTTTCACAATCGCTTTTCCCACCCTCTGCACACAGCCTTACAAGAAATGTTCTCCGTGTGGTCCATAGGAAACGAAGGAAAGGTGATTTCAAAATTCTAGTGCTTGACCTAACAAGTAATCAACCTCCCATCTAGGCCAACTCAACTGGGACAATGCTCTTTTAGGACCACACCTACCACACCTCGTTCTTGGCATCACATTTGAAGGGATAAATTTGAATAGAAAAGACAAGAGAAATTGTAGCGTTCAAAATTAGAGCCGAACACTCTGCAAGATCTGAGTGCAAGAAATAATCAAGACAAACTTAGGCCACAATAGCAAGCCTGAAATGCTTGAAAAGATGCCCGCCCCTTTGCAAATTCTCCATAGATTCGCCTTGGGCTGATCAGAAAACAGTTACGACAGACCGGACAGACTCACGGTGATTCTCATCAGTTTTGAGTGATCTATTCATATATCTTAAGTGGTAATCAATCACTTAGTGTGAAGTTGAGTAATATCAACGTCCTCTCACAGTCGGACAATCCTACTGGCGAAAGAGACCAGCCTTGCATCTGGACTAAATCAGTTCCGCTCGACACCCCCCAGTCTCAAGTAAAGTGAATGGGGAATAATACATCTTCTGCGCAGGACGCTTGTCATTCGGAATCACAGAAGATTTTCAGAATTTAGGTGATGGGTAGTAAGGACACGATTAGGTTGGGCCTAGATTGATCAAAGTCTTTTATCTTGTTGCTTTCATTGATGCCTTTTGATGCTCCCTGCTGCTCCTTTAGCCCGAGGGGCGAATCACTGATTTTTTTCGCACACATTCCTTGAAATCACAAAAAAATCACACACTTAAAATCATANAGACAATCCTACTGGCGAAAGAGACCAGCCTTGCATCTGGACTAAATCAGTTCCACTCGACACTCACCAGTCTCAAGTAAAGTGAATGGGGAATAATACATCTTCTGCACAGGAGGCTTGTCATTCGGAATCGCAGAAGATTTTCAGAATTTAGGTGATGGGTAGTAAGGACACGATTAGGTTGGGCCTAGATTGATCAAAGTCTTTTATCTTGTTGCTTTCATTGATGCCTTTTGATGCTCCCTGCTGCTCCTTTAGCCCGAGGGGCGAATCACTGATTTTTTTCGCACACATTCCTTGAAATCACAAAAAAATCACACACTAAAATCATAAAAATCGAAGAAAAATCCCACATAAACCACAACAACCACAAAAAATCTCACAAGAAATCTCACAAAAATCACAAAAATCACAAAAATCACAAGAAAACAACTCGTGATTTTAATATCACAAAAATCACGTACACCAATTTGAGAAGCGATTTGCCCCTCGCTTGCCTGTGTCTCAAACGATTCCTTCGCTTTAAATGTAATGGCCTGGGAACTACTTTCCAGGATGACGCGGTTACCTTTCGACGAGTTTCGAGTTGTAAGAAAACTTTCAGGGTAACGAAGCTTCATCAATTTAGGCCCACCCTAAAGATTTTGATATCACTAAAACCTGTTTTTCTAGGATAATTTGAAATCTGAGAGACAAGCTCTATTCTCAATATTTTGATGTTTTTCAGAGTTTTATGCTACTCATCTCCTTACTGCCTAGGACCTCGCCTAGGACCCTGAACTTTAGTTTCTAAAATGTGTCGTTGATCCTCATTAAAATTGCCTAATATTTTGAAATGTTGTATTTATTTGAAAGGCCTTAAATTTCCTGCTTGTGGTGCCTTTAGGAAACGATCAGAGGAAGGAAATGCTCGGTTTCCAGTCGTAGCCAGAAATTTTTGACTTTTTTTCTAAAAAGTCAGAGAGAAGAGGAATTTGAAAACCACGAGACGATGTTGGCAGAGTATTAGACATATTTCAAATTTGATCCAGGGAAATCGAGGTCAATCTAGTGATAAATCATGGTTGAAAATCTATTGCATAGCAGCAGAACATTGAAGGATAGTATTACGTAACTCAACACATTGAAATCCTCAGCGATTCATTCTCAGCGTTTGTGGTTCTTTTTAAGATCAAGTGAATGCTAGTTGATTCTCAAATTTGACTTTAACTTACTGAGATTAGCAAGTCCCAGCAGGCTTTTGAGATCGTCTTTTCGTGTAGGATTGAAGATATTTGAAAGTAATTAGAGCCCAATTAGAGAGTCACGAAACTTTATGGGTTCTACGAAATTAGATGGGAATATTGGCAAGACGATAGGCTTCTTTCACAGACATCTTTTACCCCCTTCTTTTCCCAATTTGATCCAAATTTTCTCTAAAAATCCCCAATAACCAAGGACCTAGAAATATAGCGCAGTTTCCCAATGTTTCAAACTGACTTACCTAACAGTGTACACAGATATCTGTGAGTGGACTGCTTTTGCAAAAATTCCAAAATTTGTTCAATTTTTTGAGCTGAAATTATGTCCTGGGTCGTTCGTAGAGAATCTCGAGTAAGTATAAGGAGTAAACAGGCCCCTTGTCGAAGCAAGGAGATAATTATTGACTCCTAGCACCCCCCATAACCTTATCAGGGACGTCTAGGTTATTTCTACGAGATCGAGAGGACCAATTCTTGGTCTAAATTATTTTACGTAAGAATAGGGCCTAAATCTAGCAGTATTTTTCCTAAGGCGGTTGTAGTTTTATTTTAATAATGTGAAAACTAGAAATTTATTCCGAGAGAAATTTAGAATATAAGACATGTGAATTTATTTGAATATATAATTTAGAAACGGCAGTTGCCAAATCATTGATTTATCTTTAAAAACCATTTTTTGATTGATTGTTATATTTCAGGTAGATTTCCAAGTCGATGAAGCATTGAAGTTGAAGAACACTTGTTGACAAACTAGATAGGTCTTCTAGCATAAAGCATTAGCTTGATCAAAATCCCCCGCCAGGGAGCAACCAAGATGGGGGGATCTTGGAATTATCTCCTGATTATAGCAGCTATCATCACTTTAGCAGGTAAGTTGCGAGTTAATTTTACTATTTTAAATTATCTTTCCTAAAATGCATTTTCGTGTGAGCTGCCCCCAGCCGCCCTTTGGAATAACCAATCATTCAATCAATGGACCCTGTCGGTGACTCGCGAGTATTTCCCGAGAACTCCCACATAACTTCTTGGCCTTCTATGTTTCGCCTTCCTTGTTCTTGAAATGAATTTCCTGTCATTCCTCCAAATTTTTGAACTCGATGAAAACTTGTTGAACTCGCTGCTGAACTTGACGAAAAATTATTAAAACAAGAATTCACAATTTCAACCATTTAAATCCACATTCGAATTTGCAATTGCATTATCTGTAGTTTTTACAACAAGCATAATATTTTCTACAGCTTTTCATTCAACACTGACCACTCGAGATCTACCATGAAACGACCAACTGAAGTTTGATCAGTCAAACTATATCACTTAGGCTTCGAAAAATTGGTTCCTTTTATATATTGCTGTCAGAGGCGCCGGAAGGAGAACGAAGCGGCGGGGGCAGGCACTTAAAAAGGGGCACTACAAAATAGGAGAACTGGCACATTGCATTCTTCTCAGAAATTTTGTTTGTCACAGGTAGGGTTACGAGCAGCAGTGGAAGAGTGGAAATCAATGGGGGCCTGCTTGAACTTAGGGTTTTGGCGCTCCAAGAATCTAAATCGACAAAGAATACTAGTATGTGTGTATTTGCAATTATGCGCAATACTTTGAGAAGTGCACTGTATTGTTTCTACAATTTGTAGGTGTCAGCGGTG
>REGM01000320.1:61044-111433 GCA_004194415.1 Aurelia aurita
TTATTTGAATATATAATTTAGAAACGGCAGTTGCCAAATCATTGATTTATCTTTAAAAACCATTTTTTGATTGATTGTTATATTTCAGGTAGATTTCCAAGTCGATGAAGCATTGAAGTTGAAGAACACTTGTTGACAAACTAGATAGGTCTTCTAGCATAAAGCATTAGCTTGATCAAAATCCCCCGCCAGGGAGCAACCAAGATGGGGGGATCTTGGAATTATCTCCTGATTATAGCAGCTATTATCACTTTAGCAGGTAAGTTGCGAGTTAATTTTACTATTTTAAATTATCTTTCCTAAAATGCATTTTTGTGTGAGCTGCCCCCAGCCGCCCTTTGGAAAAACCAATCATTCAATCAATGGACCCTGTCGGTGACTCGCGAGTATTTCCCGAGAACTCCCACATAACTTCTTGGCCTTCTATGTTTCGCCTTCCTTGTTCTTGAAATGAATTTCCTGTCATTCCTCCAAATTTTTGAACTCGATGAAAACTTGTTGAACTCGCTGCTGAACTTGACGAAAAATTATTAAAACAAGAATTCACAATTTCAACCATTTAAATCCACATTCGAATTTGCAATTGCATTATCTGTAGTTTTTACAACAAGCATAATATTTTCTACAGCTTTTCATTCAACACTGACCACTCGAGATCTACCATGAAACGACCAACTGAAGTTTGATCAGTCAAACTATATCACTTAGGCTTCGAAAAATTGGTTCCTTTTATATATTGCTGTTACAAGCAGCAAATCTTGTTGTGTTGTTGTCTCCCATTTTTTGCTTCTCCCTATTTTGCTGTCGTCAGTTCAATTTATGGTCCTTCAACACTGTCAGAGGAAGAGATTTTTTGAAACTTGATATGCATGACTACAATATTTAGACTCGATTTAGACGCCTTGAATATTCTTTCAGAGTTTTGTGATCTTGAACAATATAACTTGTGTGATGTCTGTGGGTCCTCGATTCTTCGGTTGTCTTATTTATTTATTTATTTATTTATTTATTAAATGCCATAATACACTACTTTTACAAGCATGGTGGCTAAACAAAACTTAAACTACTAACAATCAAATAACAAACAACAAGAACAAAAATCTAAAAACAAAAACGTCAATAAAAGCAAGAACATAACAGCAATAGCTTAGGAGTTTGGATTATCCATGGTTGTACTTTGGCTGCTTGTACCAGAGATGAATTTATAAAGAGCGTTAATCACCGTAATATCTGTATTTAAAAAGATATTTTCAAAAATTTCTTCCGAGTGCACCCCCGCAGGGGGCTTTGCAATTTGAAATAACAAATTTCTAATTTGACGTTTTTAGGGGGTGGGGCGGGCGGTCATAGCCGACACGAATTATGGGTAAATACCTGTATGCATAGTAGCTATGTTTCGCAAAATCATGCTGCTCTAGTAACAAAATACCATCGTATAGGACTAAAGTCTGTCTCAAATTAGATGTCACGTGAAAATGCCCGCGAATAAAAAAAATTGAAGAGTTTGCATGAGCAATTTTCGTTATCGCAAATCTCACGTGACATCTATTTTGAGACAGATTTTAGTAAATAAATGCTACCAAACATTGGTAACCAGTAACAACGAAAAACGTCGCTCAAACTAAATCATTTCATAACCTAAACCTGTTTACAACCGCTTTGTGCAATCAACCGCAAAAAACTGATAAGAAACTTTTCAATGCTCCGAACATGATACTGATTGGCTACTTTATCACCCACGCATCAATATTTGAAGTAATTTTCTACCGAAAGCTTACCGAAAATTTATTACGTAAGATTACTTTTATGCAAATGTTTGTGTGGTTATCAGCCAAGTCCCCTGGGTTCCAGAGCCAAAAAACTTATAAAAAGTTAACAAAATCCAAAAATATCAAAAAGACAATAAATAAAAAATAAAATGGAAAGAGCCCATTTTTTTTTAAATTAAAATATTTCCTAATGTTTTTAGCCTCTGGTACCCAGGGTATCAGCCAAGATGCAGCAATATTCCAATTTGTACCATTTCCTTTGATAAGGTTTTCGCATTTATCCCCCACCTTGCCACCCAACCCTTGATTATAACCTGTGCAATTCTTCTTATTTAACCAACCTCCCTGAACTTTTTCCTCTGTAACTTCAATGAATTCAACATCACTTCAAAAGGTCATTGAAATTTAAGAGCTGAATCGTCTCCTGAGTTCCAGTTTGTCTCGAGCTCACCGTTTTTCTTGAGTTTGGATGGACATTTCGAGCTGACCCTTTCATTTGAACATACATCGAAGGCCATCGAAGTTACGTGACGCACATGCTACTCGGGTTGCAATGTTACTTGAGCTTTTAGCAATTATTGTGAAATGCTATTAAACATAGGAAATATCTACAAATATTTATTTCTCAGCCAGGGGTCATACATTAATAGCCTGCGCGCAGCCTCAGCACTCCTCCGCGCGCAGGCTATACATTAAGGGCTAGGCACTAAAAAGCATTAAATTAGCTCGAATTTCAATGTAAAAGCCTTATTGTATGAGCTGCCTTTAAAATCCAACTGGGTATGCCAACATTAGTCACTTCAGCTTGTTCCTTCTTTCGTAGACGTTTTGTGTTAGAGTTACACACTGCAAGGGCGTATTTGATTTTCTGCATTTGCCTAAAGACCTCGACAGACTTTCCACGTATGTCAATATTTGGTAGCTAAAACAGTATTTCTCAATGAAAGACGTCACCACAAGCGAGTCTTTACAAACCAAGTCTTGGCAGGCCTAGCAATCTCTTTTCAGGAGTCTTGAGCTGATCATCGTTGCCTCTAGGCTGGCCAGTCTAGGAATAAAGAGATAATATAACGTACTTTTGATAAGCAACGAAAAATTTGACCAAGTAATGAGAAGTTTCCTCAAAATTTTGCTTTTTACATCGATGGGAAATCTTCGTGAGCACTTCTATTTCTTCACAGAGGATTTTATAAAACTATGGCCATGTCTTTGTCTAGACATTACTCAAGTACCAAGTAATAAAGTGCCAGAACAAGTGAAAAGAAAGTGAAAATATGCTTTGGAGTGCTTTTGGGATCCTATTCAAAGCTTCTTAACATTTTTTCCAAGGTTTCTTATTTTTGTGATCAGAGACTTATGTTTCCTACGAAGACTTTCTTATAAAAAAGATGCGTACGTAACGAAAGAGCTTATGAAGGATTTACCCGAGGGGCATATCCCTCCTTAAAAATCTCGTAGGCCTTGAGAAAATCCTGTTATTTCTCACAAAAATCGCTGGAAAATCCCTAAAAATCTTTTGTATAAATCCTACGCTTTTTCCAAAAATTGATCCAAGGTTAGGGGTATGGGGACGAAATGGGAGTATGGGAACGAATCTGGTCGAAAACGAGGTGTGATCAAAAGAAGCGGGAGAATTTGTTTGAAGGCGGCCATGTTGTTTATATGAAGTTTCAAACCATCGATTTGTTCGAGCAACTTGTGAGTCAGAGACCGTATTTAATGCACATATGAGGCTATTAAAGTGCAATGTAAGTACTCTTTATTTTGTGGCTGGTATGACTGGGTGCGAAGAGAGCTTTCTCGACGTAATATCAGTTAAGTTTTTGACAAGATGATTAGACTAGATATTATTTGGCAGAGGAGAAGAGATTGGCCTATAAGTTGTAAAGTAGCAGTTCAGTTCAGTTCATATAATTTTAAAATTCCGTTACATCTAATTAACTAATACAAAATCAGCAGAAAATTGCATCAGAAATTACAAAATAAATAGTAACAAACATACATAAAGAAAATTTAAACTCACAACACAACATACAATTCAACTAAAAGACAACAATGATACTTGAATATGATACGAGTTAACTAAAAAATACAAATTAAGGGAGTTGTGTGCAGGGGAATTTCGAGAGGAGGGTCTCTCTCAGTAGCTAGGCTAATCGAGGAGAGAGCACCCCCTGTTATGTATGATGACTAATAAACTTGGCAAATTGTTTCAAGGCGTTCAATCAACTTCATAATTGAATAAGTCTTTAAGGTAACTCAGCTTCCCACCCCAGCAGGCTGCTGCCCTGCAAAACCACCCCCAGGAATCAGCCAACCCCCTGAACACCACCCGGCCCATCAATGAGCGGCAAAAGGATGCCATTCAAACTGAAAATGACAGTGAGCTTTTATGCGGGGTAATAATTACCACTTTATTCTACATACACTCCAGTGCTGGAAAAAAATTCTGGCTTCCTGCGAAGCTGCATCAATGTTTCAAAATTTCCTACCTATTTCGCTGGTGTGGATGAGGAAGTAATTGTCTCCTTTTCCCTCTCAGCTGACTCCAATTTTCCCTCACTGACATTTTCTCCAACTCTTCTGTTGCAAACTCCTTTCCTTTCTTTCTTGTCCTTCACTCTCCTCCCCTGTCCTTATTTCTCTCCTTTTCATAGTGATACAGATTTATTTCTTTCTAAAGTCTGAACCTTCCGGCGAGATTTCTTCGCAACTTTGCGTATGTTTTCCAGCACTGATACACTCATTCTAAGTCTGAAGAGTTTAACTTTGCATTTTTTTTTCTCATAAGCTCTTTCCAGAGGACAAAATTGTGACTTTGAAAGAGGGTCATGTTCATATACACAATCTAAGAATGACACATTTGACTGGACGAGAGGAAGGACATCAACAGGTTCTAGTGGCACTGGGCCAAGAACGGACCACACGTCATCAACGTCGGCCTTCAAAAGTAAGTAAAATTGATACTCTATCAGTGGTGGGCTTAGAGGGGTGCAAAAGGGCCAATTGCCCCCATTTGGTATGAAAATGCTGCTTGGCCCCCTTCTTGCTTAGGTGTGCAAACTCTAATTGCCATTACAGCCATTTTTTCAAAAAGTTCCAGAAAGAATGTTGGGAGGAACATAAAATTCAGGTAGTTGTTATTGGAAGAACTAAACAATTTTGACTTGATCTACCCTTTTACGTCATAAATTGGTTGTGGGGGAGTTTTAAGAACTAAGTTGGCCTTCAAACAACAGTCATATTTCTCTGATATTGAAGCATAGAGTTCCGCATTAATTGCTTGCATGTGAGTGCAAGGTTAATGAGAAAAGAAAATCTCAGATCTCATTGCAAAATACCCCTTAAATATGGCAGCTATATAATAATAAAAATGGAAGAAGTGGTTCAAATTAAAAAATACAGAACACCAGTGACTATTTATTGGAAATAATATCTAAATTCCCTTTCTTACTGTTATAGTTTACACAACTGGAGGCAACGCAAATGGTGCCCCTTGTGTTTTTCCATTCTTGTACAGAGGAAGGAATACAACAAGCTGTACTAGGACTGGCCATGTTAGATACTGGTGTGCCACAACTAAAAATTATGATGCAGACACAAAGTGGGGAGATTGTGCTCCTTCTGGTAAGTGAAGTCTTTCCTACTCAATTTATTTTTCATTTTATGCAAGATATCATCTCAAGTAAAGCCTGATTTCCACTTAGTCATTCGGGCCATTTAAGTCATTGTGTATTCTATTCTATTTTATTCTATTTTTTCTTATTTATACACGGTAGCCCCGTCAGTCCATAAGGACTGCTTTTCAGGGGGCCTTGGCAAATATTTACAAATTGAAATTAAACAAACATGATTACCAAATTAACATAAATACAAAATATACCAAAAACGTTTCACCAGTTATTATTATTTAGTCGTCTTTTGAAAGTGGCAAGGGAGGGTACTTGTTTAACATCATATTCAAGCTGATTCCAAAGTTTGGGTCCACGGAAAGATATAGCTTTTTGCCCATTGTTTGTTTTCCGTAGAGGTAATAAAAGATCAGTTTCAGTATTCCGCAGTTTCCTGGTATTTCGAGTCGAGTTTTTGACGAATAATTTGGAAAGATATTCTGGTGTAAAATGATAACGACTGGAGAAACCTTGTGGAAACACATTTTCCAGTGACCCTGCTGGCTCAAATGACTCCTTAAGTATATTAGTACTGTTTCTTGGCCAAGAATTCTTTGGAAATTGTTAAAGAAATCCTGTTCAAAAATTGTCACTTTCATACCTCTTAAGAAGTCTTATTCGTAGTATTAAAGTATTCATTCGTAGTAAAAATTACCTAAAAAATCGTTTGTGATGCTAGTGTACTCAAGGCTTTTAGTGCCCATAGAATGTAGTTTTTTTAATGTATCTCTTGGTTTAATGTCAAGGACCCACTTACCCTTCACATCAGTGACACTTTCTTACTAATCATCCATCATTCCTACCAACTCACTCGTTACATCATTTTTTGCAATGATTTTCACTGCTCCTGATTCTTTGCCAAGTTGGATAAATTTGCTACTTTAATCGAGGAAAAACACGCTATTTATAGTCTAATAACACAAGGAATTCTCAAGATAGTACTTAAATATAGTCTGAATAATTTGGTTTTTATAACGCAGCAAAGTAAACAAGAACCAGAAAGATGCACGAGAAAAGACGCAACGGAATTGAAGCCTGTTGGGAATTAAGTGACGGTCGGTCGGTTGGTCGGTTTATTTATTTTATTTGCTAGAATTGTCATATCTAATTTCCATAGGTTGGTATATGTACATTGAGGCATCCAGCCCTAGGGTTGACGGTGACAAAGCAGTCATGTTTACACCAAGCATCCCAGCAGGCAGCAAGTGTATGACATTTTTCTATCACATGTATGGACCGCATATTTCATCACTGAAGGTTTTTGTTACTGCTGATAACAATACCCTTGGCACTGCATTATGGAGTAAGACAGGAACACAAGGAAATGTTTGGAAAAATCATACTATGACTGTTAGTAACACTTCAAATTTCCAGGTGGGTAGAGAGTTTTTGTTGTTGTTTACTACTAGCACTGATTTTTTCAGTTAGAAACGTTTCATTGCATTTATGAGGCAGATTAACTTCAACAGACTATTCCGCAGTCAAATACAAAGGCGCTGTTCGCGTTGCATCTCGGGATCGCATGGGGGTTTCGAAATCGAATTCGAGTGCAAAACCTCCCATGCGATAGCGAGATGCAACGCGACCAGCGCCTTCGCATTTGACTGGGGAATAGTCTATTGCAAAGTGTCACGAAAACAACTTTCCAAAAAAAATTACAAACAAACAAACCGCTTTATAAAGGAGCTTGTCCGTCTAACGTGAAATTGTTGTTGTTTTGGCAGACTCCTCCCTTTTCAGAGGAGTGATATTCCAATCAGAACGAAGGGTGTTGGTGTAAGACAATAAAGTCTTAAAACATCTTTCTATATTCAGAACAGTTATTTGATCCCAAAGCACAATAAAGTTGGAGACTATCCCGACTTCTCGATTTCTAGGAAGAAGTGAATGTTGGCTTTTGACAATCTTTTGTGAATTTAGAGTCAGTTGTTTTGACTATTAATTTTTTGATGGCGCAGGTTGCCTTTGAAGCTACTCGAGGAAGTGGATATCAAGGAGACATTGCAGTTGATGATATTTCATTCAAAGATGGAGCCTGTGGTGTTCAACCTGCTATAGGTAACTTCATTCTGTCGTGACTGTTAACAGAACAAGCTACGTCTTTTTTATATTTATGCTAGATATTCATTTTTTATTGACAGTCAGAGAAAACTCTTTAGAGAATAATTTTCTGTTGTTTTCTTTACGCCGTAAACGACATAAATGCAGAGAAAATGTCAGCATTATTATTTTCTTCAACCTGTCAAGCGATACCTTTCAAGACGCTGCGAGAAAATTATTCAACAAACTACCTTCAGAAATTAGAGAACAGAATCGATGACCTCTTTCTGTAATGAATTGAAAGCAGACTTTAAAAGTCGTGACACAGAGCGACTATGGTCTTAATCGACTTACTTTTTATTTTAAATCTTTAATTTCTGTTTAATTTCTATCATAACTACTGTATTTCTCACAAGTGTAACAATTTAAGGACATTGCTTTTTAACACGAGTTGAAGAGCCACAATTATTGTGGATATACTCAGTAAACATTGTAAAAAAACGCGAAACGAATCATTCTTTTGAGATTGTAATCTATTAGTTACTGCCTAAGTAAACAGTCCAGTTAAGACGCAGAAAGGTTCAAGTAGCAATTGAAAGAACTCTAAGATTGAGAAGCTCCTTCCATTTCCAAGGACAATTCGACTTCTATTTCTTTTAGCTACGTGCAATTTTGAGAAAGATATGTGTGGTTTTGTGGATGACGCAACTGCAAGATTCAATTGGACCAGGAACAGCGGATCCACTGGTAGTTCTGGTACAGGTCCAAGAAATGATCACACAAAAGGGACAGCTGCAGGTACGCGTTTCATCTGATTCAAACAATTATCTATTTTGTGGAGCAAAAATTGCGACAATGATGATTTTATATTGCCTATTTCATTTCCTATTACTCCATATTTCTACTCCATAGTTAACACTCCTTATTACTCAACTTATTTGACAAATCCAATACTCATAAATATCTATTTTATTTAGCCATTTCTAAGATTTCGTTTCTAAGATTTCTAAGAACCCTTTTCAACTTAAAAATTTATTATATGCGTGTAAATTAATAGCGCAGCCTTTCCAAACTTAAAATACCAATAGAAAGAACGTTTCGTGCATGTGTCACATCGTGGTGCATTGTACTCATTCAGAAAAGAGTTCTTTAAAAGTTCGACAATTTAAAGACCCTCTGCTAACCGTGTGGCTTTGCACGCCGTTGCTGTCCCAGAATGCACTGCAAATGGACTTTCAGATTATCTGAAAGTCTCTGATGCTAGGCCTGTGTTGTGCTGTTTTCTCATGCGCAGCACGCAAAGTCGCATGGTTAGCAGAGGGTCTTTAGTAGTTTCAAGCCAAGCTTTTCTTTTGATCGGATGAAGCTCGGAATAATGACAAGTAAAGAGTAAAGAGTAAATAATGATGATGATAAGTGAAGACTTGCCCCAAGTCTATTTCATGAAGTCCGTCTGACCGATCCCTTTTCCATAGTTCCCGGATCCGCGAATCCAACATTCCGTAAAGGAACACTCTTTGTTTCTCTACGGAATGTTGGAATGGCGGATCCAGGAACGATGGGAAAGGGATCGGTCAGACTGACTTCATGAAATAGACTTGGGGCAAGTCTATGATGAGTGAAGCTCGAAACGTTTAAATATTTTTGATGTTATCAAAGTTTTAGAGAACTTAGTTGTATATGTTAAAAACGGCCAACTGTTTGACCAATCTCAGTTGAAAATATCGATTTTCTTGAATTTTTTGCTCATAACATTTTAAAACTACATTTCTTTTATCTTTTTGGACAAGTCAATTCTTGTAGGGTGCACGGAATATTCAAAATTGTCGACAGGTTGCACGAGAGACTTATTTTTATCTCTTTCCTATCTTCGTTTTTGGTATATTTTCGTGCATTGCCAATTGTCTACTTTCTGCGTTATTTCAAATAAAAAATTGCTTATGCCACTTTCTTATAGGATACTACATGTATATTGAGGCATCCCCCCCCGCAAACAAGGAGACAAAGCACGGATTTCAAAACAGTTGGCAGGTCTAGCCGCGGGGGGTAGCTGCCTGCAATTTTGGTACCATATGTTCGGGACCCACACGGGAAGACTCAATGTGTTCGTTGCTGGCCAAGGCAAAAGCTCAAATTGGAGTATGGTTGGTCAGCAAGGTAACCAATGGGTGAAAGCACAGACCACAATTCCTGGTACAAGCGCATCGGTAAGTAGGCTTAAGTAAAATTTATTTATATGGAAATACCGAAGGATGAGGCAAGCAATTTTGGTACCATATGTTTGGTACTCACACAGGAAGGTTGAATGTGTTTGTTACTGGACAAGGTAAAAGCTCAAATTGGAGTATGGTTGGTCAGCAAGGTAACCAATGGGCGAAAGGACAGACTACGATTCCTGAAACAAGCGCATCGGTAAGTAGGCTTAAGTAAAATTTATTTATATGTGAAATATCGAAGGATGAGGCAAACGACGACAATCATAGTAAATTTATTCATTATCCATTATTTCATCAGTCCAAAAAGACAAGTTCAATAGACGTAAACGGTTGAGACATTCCAGTAGTTAGTGACTATAATATAATTAATTAATTGACATAAACATGTTTTGTACGTTTCGAACCATACTTGGTTCATCTTCAGCGAATAATGAAGCGTTAAACGACAATTTATACCCTAAGACAAACAAGTAATTCAAGAAGTAAACAAGCGTGAGTAACATTTCCCACGCGAGAGGGAACCCGGGGCCTAAGTCCCAAGTGAATAAAATGAGGCACATCAAAACAGAACTAAAGGGATAGATGACTGCTGGGAATTGAGTTCAGGTCGATCTCGTAAATCAAAAGGCTTTCGTGAATAAGCAAATCAAAATCATTATTGGCTCTGTCCAAAATAGAAAACATCATTAACCGACGCGGCGTGTCCTGATTGGTTAATATGATCCCCGATGGCAGAGGAACTCCCTTTTATTTTAAGACCAGTTTTGTTAATTCCCAAGTGCTCTCCGCATCGAGTAATCAAATTACGTGATGTTTTCCATGGTACGAGCAGCCATGACACCGAAACTTGTAAACAACAGAAGAGCGCATGGTAATAGGAAAGCGGTCTTTAAACGAGAAGAGTGATCCAATGCGTTTTGGGGACCGAAAAATAACCCTCAGTTGGATATTAGGATAGCATTTCTTAATAATTCTACCTAGCCTAGTCTTAATTTGCAGACTGTACTGCCCAAGGAAAGGTATACAAAATAGAATGGGGACTTTATTATCCGCCTCTTTGGGAGAGTTAGGCGTAAATTGGTTAATAATACGATCAATAAGGCTCTTAGGGAAGCAATTATCAGTCAAGATTTTCTTGATGCGAACAATTTCTTCATGAAAATTGCGGTATGAAGAGCAAATGTGGAAGGCGCGATAAACCAAAACCCTAATTGAATTATTCTTATACTTGGTGGGGGCTAGGCTAGAAAAGTCGGTGTAAAGACCAGTGAATGTCTTCTTCCTATATAAGCTAGTTGAAAAAGTAGCATTATCATGAGTAACAAGTACATCCAAAAATGGCAAAGCATAGTCCAACTCTAATTCATACGTAAATTTAATATTAGGATGTTGACCATTTATAAATTCAAGACAACTATATATATGATCTCTATTTCTAAATAGGCAAAATGTATCATCAACATACCTACGATACAGTACAGGTTTAAATTCATGTCAATTTATGGCTTGCATATGTGAATCATGCAAGCCATTTTTGTTGATATGTATAATTTAAAGGTGTGTTTGATTGGGACCAATTCTGAAAACGGTAGACTTGGTAGACTCGGAATTTGTGTCTGATTGACTCCAAAATTCTCAAAACGGTAGGTTTGGTAGGTTTGGAAGGCCTTCTGAACATTCTACTCCAAAAGGCAGCAGGTTTGGCAGACTTCGGAGAGATTCTCGTTTTCATCAGCAAGCCCTGGTGGTGAATCCAAAGCCTACCGTTTCAAGATGTTTGTGTTTGATTGGAAAATATATTTCCTTCTCTGCGAAGTCTACTTTTTTCAGAATTTGGTAGGTTTCGAATTACCAATCAAACACACTCTAAGTCATACACAATTCGTTTTCCTTTTTCTGGCAGTCTGACTGAGAAAGATCTCTAAAAACCTCAAAATTCTTTTTTAAACAATCTCATATGTTTTTCTTGCAGAAGTGATTCGCCTCTTCTGGTTAAATTTTNCAGTGAATGTCTTCTTCCTATATAAGCTAGTTGAAAAAGTAGCATTATCATGAGTAACAAGTACATCCAAAAATGGCAAAGCATAGTCCAACTCTAATTCATACGTAAATTTAATATTAGGATGTTGACCATTTATAAATTCAAGACAACTATATATATGATCTCTATTTCTAAATAGGCAAAATGTATCATCAACATACCTACGATACAGTACAGGTTTAAATTCATGTCAATTTATGGCTTGCATATGTGAATCATGCAAGCCATTTTTGTTGATATGTATAATTTAAAGGTGTGTTTGATTGGGACCAATTCTGAAAACGGTAGACTTGGTAGACTCGGAATTTGTGTCTGATTGACTCCAAAATTCTCAAAACGGTAGGTTTGGTAGGTTTGGAAGGCCTTCTGAACATTCTACTCCAAAAGGCAGCAGGTTTGGCAGACTTCGGAGAGATTCTCGTTTTCATCAGCAAGCCCTGGTGGTGAATCCAAAGCCTACCGTTTCAAGATGTTTGTGTTTGATTGGAAAATATATTTCCTTCTCTGCGAAGTCTACTTTTTTCAGAATTTGGTAGGTTTCGAATTACCAATCAAACACACTCTAAGTCATACACAATTCGTTTTCCTTTTTCTGGCAGTCTGACTGAGAAAGATCTCTAAAAACCTCAAAATTCCTTTTTTAAACAATCTCATATGTTTTTCTTGCAGAAGTGATTCGCCTCTTCTGGTTAAATTTTATCTCCAGAACTCTAGTTTTGTCAAACTATTAGCAATGATGTCGATTCCACGATTTAGAGCTGATAATATTCTCGAGAATACAGTATCATCAGATATAAATACAACTTTTTGATCGATTTTGAAAAATCTACTTTCTTGCCAGTGCTGAACAAAACTCTGGTTTCCTGCGAAGCTGCATCGATGTTTAAAAATTTCCTGTCCTGTATGTCGCTGGTGTTGTGACAGTAATTGTCTCCTTTCCCATTCTCACCGGACTTTAATTTTCTTTCACTGCCATTTCTTTCCGCTTCTTTAGTTGTAAATTTCTTTTCTTTTCCTCCCCTACTTCCTTTTTTCGTCTCTCGTTTCCCTTGTAACACGGCTTTTTATTATTTCTAATATCAGAACCTTCCTGCGAGATTTTTTTGCCACTTCGCTTAAATTTTCCAGCATTGTTTTTTAGGTACAGAGCTTTTAGTTGAAATAGTTGCATGCTTTGTCTTCAGGTTGTATTTGAAGGAGTTATTGGAACTGGCTACCAAGGTGATATTGCCATTGATGATATAACTGTGGTGAATGGAAAATGTTCAAATCCAGGTTTGTAAATGATATAGTTTGTATTTTTCGATTTAGCATTTCCACGTTTTTGTAGCGTATGTCATAGGGTGGAGTAGGGGGGGGGGGGTAAAATGGGAGTATAGGTTTAAAATCTTTAAAAAGGCCGGTGTAAAATTCTGTTACCTATTTCTTTGAATGGAATGGCTTGAAAAAAACTTTAGCTTCTTTGTAATAATGCTACCATTGGACTTTTTAGAAATCTTCAATATTTTCAGAATTAGAGTGCTTTTCTTCTTTTTTAAGAATTCAAGAAAATTTTTGAAAAAAACTTAAAACGATCGTAATTTCTAAACTTTTTGAGAAAACATCGAATAATTTTCCAGAAAAACATAATTTATGAACGTCTACAATATGGTATCAAGCAAAAGTTTTTCACTCTTCTGGTTTGCGATTTAGAAATTTGATGACGTCACATCCTCAAATGAGTTGAAATATGAAATACGCTGTAATTTCGAAAATATTGAAGATTTCTGAAAAGTCCAATGGTAGAATTATAGCAAAGTAGCTAAAGTTTCTTTCATGCCATTCGATTCAAAGAAATATGTCACTAAATTTTACACCAACCTTTTTACGCCAATTTAAAGATTTGAAACCTACGTTTAAAATGGGTTAGATTGGGGCAAAATGGGTCACTTGATGTTTTTCTTCTAAGATGGAGGCAAAGTGCCCTCCTTGGTTGTAAACTTGCAGCTTTTTCAGTTGATAAAATCGTCTTTGATAAAATATAAATATTTTGATACTTTTAAGTATAATAACACAGTGCAGCAGAAAGTTTACTGGCTTGTTTGTGATAAATTCTTCACCCTCTTCGACGGTATATATTCAATTCCTTTTTGAATTTCTAATCTTAGGTGATTGTGACTTTGAGACAAATAAATGCACGTGGTACAATGCAAGAGTTGGTGATAACTTTGATTGGATATCAGGAAGTGGGGCAACAGGAAGTTCTTTTACTGGGCCTAGTGCTGATCACAATGGAAATCGAACAGGTAATTCTTGTAAAAATATATGATTGGTTATTTCTAGTTCCTCTATACCGTTGTTCCCTTCAGGTGGCATTTCATTTTGACCAGTTCGTTTCTTTCAAGACCCTAATTCATAGTTTGCGTTCGTTGTAGACTGCGCTCACGACACGACGCCGAAAAAATTTGAAAACGGCACTGAGTTGTTTCGGATAGGCCTCTTCTCGTTCACACTAAAAAGCACAAATTGTGTTGAAGACGGCAGAATTTCAAAAGGACAGAATTTAAAAACAGCAATTTGAAAACTGCATCGTGTGAACACTTGAAAACGATGAAAAGCCAAAGCTACTAGCAGTGCAGAAAGCTGTCGAGGAATGCCTTACCTGCCATAATGGCACTTGGCATGTGGCTCAGTTTGATAGTTGAAGATTTGAATAAAGTTTTATGATGGTTGGTTGGTTTTGTCTTTGTTGCGTCTTGTTCACTGCCATCTTGATCACTGCTTCCACCACAGTTTTGCTTCTTTTCCTATAACTAATTGAATTGAATTTCCGCGCTATAATATAGTAGATTCTTTCATTTAAAGTTGGCTAAGAAATTATAGCTATAATTTGCTAATAGATGCCAACTATTTATAAAATTACATACAATATTATAAGCAAAAGACAATTTACAATAGAAAACCTGAACTGGAAAAGCTATTTTACATAATCTGCAGTTGCAGGCTTGGCATTTATGGGCTTTAATGAGTCTTCGCTACATGCAAATTCCGATGTTGCACGTGACCCATCCGTATGCGCCTTTGAACATGCTCTTTTATTTTTGCAGCAAAATACTTGTTCATTGAGACATCCTCCCCAAGGGTGGTTGGCGACACGGCTCACTTGGTCAGCACAGTCTTCAACAAAACAAGTTCAGCCGGACGCTGTTTTACCTTCTGGTTTCACATGTACGGTAGCAGTGTTGGACAGCTCAATTGCTATGTGAATAACACACGTGGTAGAATGTTGAAATGGACGATGAAGGGAGATCAAGGAAATACTTGGTATAACGGACAGTTTAATGTTGGAAGCACAGCCGGGACATATAGTGTAAGTTATGATCTTCATGTAGTTGTCAGCAAATTATGATCTTAAAGTTTTCGTGACGGACTCGGAGAAAAAGGCTTGCTGACAAGAATACATTTTATCAGACTTTTCTTCTGCCTTTTGGGCGTAGGTACTCGAGTGCAATTTTGGTTGCATCACATAGGCAATAACTTTTCCACAGCAGCCCTCCTAACAGAATATATTTTGTTCGGTTACCCAGTATTATTCATGAATTTATTTGTAGCACAAACGGAAACAGGAAATATTTTTATTTAAGAATCGAGGCTTGTAGCCCCTACTGCATGCCATGCAGGAATTCAAATGAAGCGCACTTGTGAAATATTATAAACACCCAAGTGAAACGTGGCGTTTTCACAAGTCGATTGCAAGTTTTCTCGGTACGATTTCCCCTCCCGCACCCCAACCCTTTAAATGATCTTTGAAAGTTTAGTGTCGGAATGTCATGGTAATGGATATCTTGTGGCCTAGGAACAATCTTGCTCGACTAACATTACTACTACCTACGGTTAAGCCCAAAATTATTCATATACATGCAAAAGTTGGACTATTTTGAATGGTTTTATTTGGGGCCCAATTTAATTGTGGCTGAAGTTAAATAAGAATGCGAGAAGGCTGACAGAAGCACTACAAAAGACATTTCAAATACAATATCTTGCCTAATTGGTCCCCAAATAAAACGATTCAAAATACTCTGAATTTGGCATGAGTATGCATAATTTTGTGCTTTACTGTACATACACGAGTACTCTTTGTGGTTGATAAATACAGCTATTTTCGTTTGAACGTAATAATTAAGAAAATGATTGTACGTTATTTTAGGTGATAGTTGAAGGAGTGCGAGGGTCAAGTTACACTGGTGATATAGCAATCGATGATTTTGTATTCAGAGATGGATCATGTGCCGTTGTACCAGCTGCGGCAGCTCCTGGCTCTGTTGTTACCACTCTACCACCTACTACCACGGCTACAATTACTCCATCAATTGGTAAGTGTCAAAGTACCGGGTGAGTCAGAAAAATGTTCACACCTTTAAAAGCCTGTTGGCTCTCAAACCATTTATCAGATTCCCATAAACTGATAATACTTGGGACTGTTATTCAGCCTTTTTTCGTCTATTTTCTATTTTCCTGAGGCTGGATTGCTAGCAAATTTGATCAAGGATTTTAGGCCTGTTTTGAAGAATTTCGGGAGGAAGCATTTCGGGAGGAAGCATTTTTATAAANGTATTCAGAGATGGATCATGTGCCGTTGTACCAGCTGCGGCAGCTCCTGGCTCTGTTGTTACCACTCTACCACCTACTACCACGGCTACAATTACTCCATCAATTGGTAAGTGTCAAAGTAACGGGTGAGTCAGAAAAATGTTCACACCTTTAAAAGCCTGTTGGCTCTCAAACCATTTATCAGATTCCCATAAACTGATAATACTTGGGACTGTCATTAAGCCTTATTTCGTCTATTTTCTGTTATCATGAGGCTGGATTGCTAGCAAATTTGATCAAGGATTTTAGGCCTGTTTTGAAGAATTTCGGGAGGAAGCATTTTTATAAAATCGATTGTAGTTTGAGAAGGATACGACCGATTTTGACAAACTAAATTTTCTCATCTAAGTTGATATGTTAGCTAAACAGGTAATATTAGTTTATAGGAATCTGGTGAATGGTTTGAGAGCTACAGGCTTTCAAAGGTATTGTTCATATTTTTGTCTCACCCGGTATATTTTGCAATAGTCACAATAGATGCAACACAATCAATTCAATATTTTTCACATGCACTAGCATTCACACGTGTTTATTTTACTTAGCTGAAGGTCAGAAAAGCTCTACTCGAAACGTACTAATCATGGCCTAGTCTTATTTGCAATCATGTATTTGTATTAACTATGTATTTGTCTTGAAGAAGCTGTTGCCAGATAGTTGATCATTTGTTCATCCGACACGGAATTGTTTTTGTTAATTAAGGTCAAAATATCAACTGGGTAGTTTTTATTATTGGGAAGTTCGGTCTCACCGGACCAGAGTCCGCTTTTTGGCTCTTTATAATATATATGACTTGACTGTTTCCCTATAATTTAAAAAATCATTCCGTGTCGGACAGACCACTGATAACCCATTTCGCAAACAGCCTCTGAACTGGAATGCAGAATAAGACATTCTTTGACATTCTGACTGATATTCTTTTAAATGACATTCTTTTCCCTTATCAGGAAGCCGAGGATACGACTGCAACTTCGAGAATGATATCTGTAGTCCGTACTGGAACCAAGACACCAATGACAACATGCAGTTTACAAGACAGAGAGGTTCAACATCATCGTCTGGGACTGGACCAACTTCAGATCACACCAAAGGCACATGTGAGTACACATTATTTACTATTGGTCCTTTCACACCAAGATTATGCCAAAGCTTGTCATCTTTCATTTAATTTTTTTTACCTGTCCACATAAAGGCCAGAAAGGTGGTGTTGTGTAGATGGAAAGTGTTCGTTTTCTTGCGTGGACTCTTCATATAGCTCTCGCTTCTATTGGCTTGTGCCGAATTTGCAGTTCTAGCAAATGATATTTTACACTCACTGAGTCATTTAACAACCTATATATTCTTCTAGATATTCTAAATATTCTTCACAAAATTCATTCTTTCTCCTGCAACCTCAAACTATGAATTAGTTTCTTCACTTGAAAAATTTCTGTGTAAGAAGAAGTTACACATTTTCCTTCCTACACTAAAGTCAGCGTATTTTGAAGAATATTAAACCCTGTTGAAAAACAGGTCTGAATATAAACCTTGCTTTGCATCTCTATGAAAAATGCTTGGTACTGTGAACAGTGTCTGGCAAAATGTCACGTAATTCCTTCTTTTTCAGTGTATGCATACAGTAAAACCCCGCGTATGAGAACCCAGTGGATTAAGAACCTGCAGGCTGAAATTTTCCAATTAGACTACCATTTTATAAGAATCAATCCATTGTATTAATTGCTTAAGAACCCAGGCTAACTTGCAAAATTGTAGGTTCTTATACGCGGGTTTTTACTGTATTGCATTTCTTTGCTATTAAGGGATGATCCAAGTCCTATAAACTTGCAAGACGAATTAATGTTGTTTGCAGAGGATACGTTTCAGCCTTAGTGTGCTCTGCATACCGTTCTAATCCTTTTTTATAATATCTAAATTATATTCATTTCATTCTATTTCAGCTTTTGGATACTACGTATACTTGGAAGTTTCTGGTGCCAGAAATAACCAATCAGCTCGACTCATTAGCGCCAGCATCCCAGCAACAACAGCAACAAATGGGAAATGTCTCAGATTTTGGTACCACATGTATGGTGCACATGTCAATACTTTAAGCGTATATGTTAAGGTTGGAACACATACTGGTGCTGCTATTTGGAAGAAAACTGGCACACAAGGAAACCAATGGAATCTTGGAATGGTGACAGTCAATTCACCGTATTTCTTGAAGGTAAGTTGGATTGTTTTGTTAATCCAGGAAACAGAAAGTTTGACAAGGAATATCTGAAACATGACAGAAGTGAGGAACCCCATTCTCTAAAGATCCATATTCTTAGATGTTAAGTTAGACTTTGATAAAACTCTTCAACAATCGGTGAAAAATTAACCGAGTTATCCGCCTTCGAAGTTTGAAATATGAAATATGAAACTAGGGGTCAATCGAACTTACTTGATAATTTGAGGCAATTGTAACCAAATATTTCCAGGTGTCGTTTCATTGTTACAGTTATTTGAAATTTTATGGAGGTCATTTAAAGTCATCTTCAAAAAGCTCATAATTACTGTTATTTTCTAATGGATTTTATAGACCTAATCGAGCGCGAAGTTAATATTTGAGAGATGAAATAACGACAACATTGTATTCTTTTAGAATTGTCAGTTTGTTTCTCACTGTAAATACAGCTAGCTGTTATTGGTAGAAAATAAAACTCTTTATCTCAGGAAAGTTTTGTAACCGTTTTTCAAAGCAAAATTCTTTCTTCCATAGATCATACTGGAAGCACGTTCTGGAAACAATTACCAAGGAGACATTGCTTTAGATGACGTTTCATTACGTGATGGTCCTTGTCCGCAACCTTCCAGTGAGTATATTAGTTTTGAGTCTTATGTTAGCTTTTCATCCCTTGAAAGACGACGATATCACCCAGTGATGAATGATACAATACGATGTATTTGCAGAAGACAGGGCCTCGCCGATTTGTTATCAATTCAGATTTTATAAACACTTTTTTTTTCTGTTGTGTTTTCTGTGAAATAGTTGTCACAACTGGTTGTACGGTTTTATTTATTTAGCGTTGCTGCCTTCTGTGCAGGCAGCAGGGAGGACGGCTCAGTGGTAGCGTGCTGGCCCACCAATCTCAAGGTTAGAATCATGAGGTTGGTGGTTCAATTCCCCACCCTCTCAAACCTGCTCCTTAGAATCATGAGGTTGGTGGCTCAATTCCCCACCCTGTCGAACCTGCTCCTTAGAGTGAGGAGAGTCGGCAACTCTCTGTAATTCGAGGCGAAAGGAATCAAGAGGTGTGGTCCCATCGATAGGAAGGACCAGGACAATGCTTCGATAAGCTTAGCTTCTCAATGTTCCTAAGAACTACCTTGGGTGCTAGATAGAAGCAAACAAGAATGAAGGTCGTTGGTTGGGATTCCCCCTGGAGTACAGCTTGATGCAGTACCGCTACTCTTCCTATAGACTGTGTGTGCTNATGGTCCTTGTCCGCAACCTTCCAGTGAGTATATTAGTTTTGAGTCTTTTGTTAGCTTTTCATCCCTTGAAAGACGACGATATCACCCAGTGATGAATGATACAATACGATGTATTTGCCGAAGACAGGGCCTCGCCGATTTGTTATCAATTCAGATTTTATAAACACTGTTATTTTCTGTTGTGTTTTCTGTGAAATAGTTGTCACAACTGGTTGTAGGGTTTTGTTTATTTAGCGTTGCTGCCTTCTGTGCAGGCAGCAGGGAGGACGGCTCAGTGGTAGCGTGCTGGCCCACCAATCTCAAGGTTGGAATCATGAGGTTGGTGGTTCAATTCCCCACCCTCTCAAACCTGCTCCTTAGAATCATGAGGTTGGTGGCTCAATTCCCCACCCTGTCGAACCTGCTCCTTAGAGTGAGGAGAGTCGGCACCTCTCTGTAATTCGAGGCGAAAGGAATCAAGAGGTGTGGTCCCATCGATAGGAAGGACCAGGACAATGCTTCGATAAGCTTAGCTTCTCAATGTTCCTAAGAACTACCTTGGGTGCTAGATAGAAGCAAACAAGAATGAAGGTCGTTGGTTGGGATTCCCCCTGGAGTACAGCTTGATGAAGTACCGCTACTCTTCCTATAGACTGTGTGTGCTTCTGTCCTTGGTGAAAAGCTTTAAGGTCTAAAAAGAGCTGCCAGTGAAGGACGGTCCGCATGGCATGGGTCATGAGCCACTCTGGGCGCTTCAAGCTTACTAAAAAAATCAAATTTAGCCACATTATTTTAATCACCATCCTTCTCTTATCTGGACTCCTACTACATGCTTTTAGATCTTGGCTTCAGTTTCTATTAACAATAACTGACAAATCACTTCTCTTTCAATCGCAGCTACATGCACATTTGAAGACAAAAATCTGTGCGGTTACACTCACGAAGAAACAAGTGCGGTCAAATTCAAATGGACCAGAGGAAGCGGACAGACATCATCTACTGGAACCGGCCCAGGATTCGATCATACAACTAACTCATCATCAGGTACGTAATGAAATTGAGTCGACCTTTTAAACAAGATGAACACCTGAAGCTCTAAGCTTTCAGATTTCGAAGATTCTTTTTAGTTTACCCGTTTTGAAAACCAAACGCTTTTTTTGAAGGCATAGTGGGCAAAGTTCATTCCGCTCTACCCAGTGATAATCATTTTTGGGGTACAGATTCTTGGCTTATCTCTACACCATAGACTGCAGGAAAGGAACACGACATTATCCATCTTCTACTGGAGACTTTCGAATGAGTTAGATAGTGGAGAAGAAAAATATTTAGCAAACGTTGCCGCGATTTAACACAATTTTGGAGAAGACAGACTCTTAGGGGTGCAGATTCTTGGCATTTCCCTACATCATAGAGTGCAGGAAGGAAAATGACATTATCCTTCTTCTACTGGAGACTTTCAATGATTTAGATAATGGGGAAGAAAAATATTAGAAAAATATACGACTACCCCTGCTTTCTGATGGCATTTTGCAATCCATATTGCCTTCAAATTTCCACAGTTTTCTCCAGTTTGCATTCAGCTTTTATGCTCCCCCCTGTTCTCTGGAAGCCCTTTGTGGACACTTATTGATTTAATTCCTTTGCGCAGGATTTTACATGTACACAGAAGCATCATCACCACGCACACGAGGTGACAAGGCACGCCTGGTATCCCCAACTGAAGCTGCAACGACTGGAAGCTGTCTCGAATTTTGGTACCACATGCTGGGCTCTCAAATCGGCACGCTGAATGTTTACATCAGGAAAAGCAATACATTGCCTTCTAGACCCCTGTGGTCCGAAAATGGCAACCAACGAAACCTATGGAAAGTTGCTAGGAAGACTATCGCATCAGCACAACCATACGAGGTTATTTGAAAGTTATTTTTTAGCTTTTACCTTATTTTAGGAAATTGATGCTGCATGCAATTAACGGGAATTTTAAAAGATTGGCATTTATTTTGATTAATAAGGCATAATTAAAAGACGTTAATTTATTTACTTTGATGAAGTACTAGAATTTTCATTCTACAATATTTCAACGTTCCTGTAAGTTGTTTCTGGTTAAGTCCGGACCTAGCTTGAGACCGGACCTTGAAGATCTTCAGAGCAGCCCTAAATTGTTTTTTTATTTCTGTTGTATCTCGTTGTGATTCTTGAGATTCTTGTTTTAAGTTAGTGATGTTAGAGACAAAATTGTTGGTATTTAATCAACATTTAGCCACAGGGAAACCAGGAAATAATNATTGATGCTGCATGCAATTAACGGGAATTTTAAAAGATTGGCATTTATTTTGATTAATAAGGCATAATTAAAAGACGTTAATTTATTTACTTTGATGAAGTACTAGAATTTTCATTCTACAATATTTCAACGTTCCTGTAAGTTGTTTCTGGTTAAGTCCGGACCTAGCTTGAGACCGGACCTTGAAGATCTTCAGAGCAGCCCTAAATTGTTTTTTTATTTCTGTTGTATCTCGTTGTGATTCTTGAGATTCTTGTTTTAAGTTAGTGATGTTAGAGACAAAATTGTTGGTATTTAATCAACATTTAGCCACAGGGAAACCAGGAAATAATTGTTGCTAAAAATAAAATTTGTAAAAAAAATTTGTCTTTGTCCCTGTGCGCTTAGTCATTTGTGTACCTTAGTCCCCTGTGCTCCGCGAAAGACTGCGTATCGATTGTCGTGGAGCACAGGGGACTAAGGTACACAAATAACGAAACGCACAGGGACAAAGAAGGACAAATTTTGTTTTACAAATTTTATTTTTAGCAATAATCATTTCCTAGTTTCCCTGTGATTTAGCACACGCCAAAACCTTATAAGAATATATAGTATATTGTTAAGGTTGTGTATTCAACTTATAAGGGATATATTTTGGGAAGGAAGCTTGGAAGAATCAATTACATCAGAAAGAATTGAGGGCGCTGGGGACAGAGAAAGACAATATTATTATTATTATTATTATTATTATTATTATTATTATTATTATTATTATTATTATTATTATTATTACATTCTTTACAGTTGGTTTTTTACAATAGCTTATATACAATAACTAATTCAAAGCAACTATCTATAAAAAAGGAAAAATTTACAATAATATTAAGAGAAAGATGTTTATCTTCATAATTACAGACAGAGACGTTTTCTTCTCTGTCTTATGTAGGTAAAAATATGTTTATCTACATGAGACAGAAGATAACGGCTTGACAACATCATAGACTGGGTACAACTGGACAGGAGCTACGAAGTGATTCACAGTTGCCGAGATAGAGAGCACTGGAAGTCCATGATCGCCAAAGCTATAATACCTGAAGAAGAAGAACATTTGTTGTTAGAGCGCTAGGATTTAAAACTAAAATGATTTAAAGTGCGAAAAAGTTGGAAAAGTGAATTACAACTGAATTTTAATTTTAATTTTTTTCTAGGTTGTTTTCGAAGGAATCATAGGGGCTGGTTATATGGGAGATATTGCAATTGATGACGTCAAACTTACAAAGGGACCGTGCCCTGCACCAGGTACCAGAAATATTTCTTCAAAGCATTTCCAAAAGTTTTTTATCGAGGAAATGTAAAATGCGTATGCAACTGCCTTTTGTGTTCCGGGCCTAATCATCTCCTAACTTTGTTTTAGTAAGAGTTAAACGATTTAAGACTTTTAAATGCTATACATTGTTTAGAATCGACTCTGTAGGAGGAANTTTTCGAAGGAATCATAGGGGCTGGTTATATGGGAGATATTGCAATTGATGACGTCAAACTTACAAAGGGACCGTGTCCTGCACCAGGTACCAGAAATATTTCTTCAAAGCATTTCCAAAAGTTTTTTATCGAGGAAATGTAAAATGCGTATGCAACTGCCTTTTGTGTTCCGGGCCTAATCATCTCCTAACTTTGTTTTAGTAAGAGTTAAACGATTTAAAACTTTTAAATGCTATACATTATTTAGAATCGACTCTGTAGGAGGAAGAAACCTGTACCAAAACCTTTGGCGGTACCTCTTTCCCCCCTCCTCTTAGACTTGCCCCAAGTCTATTTCATGAAGTCCGTCTGACCGATTCCTTTCCCATAGTTCCCGGATCCGCTAATCCAACATTCCGTAAAGGAACAAAGTGGTGAGAGCGCTATCTCCCCTTTGTTTTGGTAGGGAATGTTCGAATGGCGGATCCAGGAACGATGGGAAAGGGATCGGTCAGATGGACTTCATGAAATAGACTTGGGGCAAGTCTACCCTCCTCTTAGCTGAACCATTATGACTTTTCAGCGCTTTACATCTATTGAATTTACTGATCTATTCTTGACAATTTTACTTGCCTTTGTGTAGCTTTCTAAATAGGAAACTCAAATCCTAAGATAGCATCATCGATCCAAATTAACCCCTAAACAAGAATAAACTAAATAAGTTTATTTTGTGCGGGATGTAACTGTAAAGGGAATGATTTTTTATCTGAGGTTTTTATGAAATTTGTTTTCTTGGTAGGTTCATGTACATTTGAGACAAGTTTCTGCACATATGCAAATGCAAGAAATGATGATTTTGACTGGATCAGGATGAAAGGCTCCACGCCATCTTTCGGTACTGGACCCACTGTGGATCATACCACAGGAATATCAAACGGTAACTCCTATTCCCAGGTTTAAACTTCAAAATCTAGTATACAAGTTTTAAAAGAATTGATAAAGAATATAGTTATGGACAAGATACATGATTGTTGATCACACCTAGCTCCGTGAAATCGTAGGTTATTGAAAAGAAATTTGCATCATTTCGACCTGTCAAGTCAAGTCAAGTCAAAGTCAAAGTCAAAGTCAAGTCAAAATTTCTTTCATAAGAGTTTCAACCTGATACACGGAATCGTATGCGACCTATGAAAAGCAAATGCTTATCAAGCCTGGGCCGCTTAAAAACAAATAAAGTACAGTATAGTATAAAAGGGATACAAAAGCTAAGATGCAAAGTCTCACTATTATCCAACTGTATTGCAGAATGAATTACACCTGTAGTGATCAGCATATCTCTCTAGAAAATTTCTTCCTCAATGATAAGAAATGGAGAATTACTGCGCATCATTTTAATTCTTTAGAAGAAGTTTCATTTGATTTTTATTTCACGTAGGATTGTGATGTCATTTGGAGATACAGTGAAAGCCCGAGTCAGAGAACTGAAAGTTTTAGCCCCCTTTTTATGCGATGCTTTATCGACAAAAACGAAGGAATATTTACCCCTGGAAGAATATCTACCCCAATTTTCTGGTACCCCGTTGCTTCCTTTTTTATGTAAATGCATTGATCCCCAATGAGTGCTCGTTTTCCATGAATATAACCGAACTTTTGATTTCTCCAGGCACATATCTATTTATCGAATCCTCATCACCACGCAAACGTGGAGAGAAAGCACGCATGGTCAGCGAACAATTCAATAACTTAGCAGTAACCACAAGATGCTTGACCTTCTGGTATCATATGTACGGTCCAGACATCGGCCAGTTGAACGTGATTTATAAAACACCAACTGGGGCAATAACAGAAACAATGATATGGAATTTGACTGGACAACAACAAACCAGCCAATCAGCGCCATGGAAATATGCTAGTGTACCAGTTAATAGTAATACTGATCACACGGTAAGGGATTTTTACCTTGGTTAAATTGCACTTAAGGGGCTATTGTCAACCATGATCCTTTGCGCGCCGAATGAAAAGCAACACAAAGAGAACCTAGGCCATAAACGACTTTCATATCATACGAAAGTCGACTATGGCGCCATAAAGGATACTGGCTAGCAATGAGTCTATAAATCTCTTTTGATGATAGCTATAAAAACTGAACTAACATCTGTACATACTAAAAAGGTACTTCGATAGACAATGTTTATAGCATGAAAAGTGTTATAGCCTGGGGCTGAAAGAAGTGAAGCGAAATTTATACCAGGTTGTATTTTATAATGTGAGCCAATTAGAAGTACTGATGCTAGTCTGGAAAATTCCAATTGCCGTGTAGACAGAAGGAGTTTGTTTTTTCTCTTCCACTCTTCAGATGATTCTTGTGTTGTTTAATAGTTTTTAGGAAGTAGTGAAGCCACTCCCAAACCAGGGCTCATCAAGCTAAAAAAAATTCCCAATGAATCCCATGGTATTTTGGAGCATTAGCACCATTGCAAACTTCTTGTGACAAGATTCTTATTTCGTCTAAAAATTCCCCTTGCTTTTGCCTTCATAGATAATCTTCGAAGGTGTAATTGGTAGAAGTTATCAAGGAGACATTGCAGTAGATGATATTCAAATCACGAATCAAAGATGTACCATACAACCACCAAATGCTAATCCAAATGGTCCCGTGACTGCACGTCCAACAACCCCATTCCCGGTTACCTTGCCTACCACAATACGTAAGTATTGATGTTTGCACATGTATACTTAGCAGTATTTATTGATGGGCCTAAAATACTAGGGGTGTACCGGATCAGGATTTTCAGAATCCGGCCGGAACCGGATTTACCGGACTTTTCCATGGAGTCCGGCCGGATTATCCGGCCGGATAATCCGGCTTGATTTTGCCGGATAATCCGGCCATTACCGGATTTTCATATACCAAAAGTTTTCGAGATTTGTCCAAAAAAGTGCTAGGTGACAACAACGAAAACTAAAAATGTTCATAAAGATATCTGACAGACTTACAGTCTTGTTATCTAGCGATGCTAAGCACTTATATTTCAAATCCGTTTTAAAGTTTTTGTTACAGCGTAAAATAGAATGAAGTGAATATTTTCTTCTTGAAAAAGTGTACGAGATTTATCAATGCAAAATTATTTGAATGAGTATCTGAGGGATATTTCTTCAAGCTTGAAGGAATCCCTTATGAGTACACGTTTTCATATGTATAACAAACTCATTCATGACAAACTAGTACTATGATGGCCGAAAATTTAAGAACCTCTTGTACTATGCTTGCAAATAGACAATAAGGAGACTATTTTGAAGATTTGTGCTTGACTACGTTGCATGATTTGTTCTGCTATTTGACTTAGAATTCTTGTTGTTTGTTTTATTCAATCGTATATACTGATGTTGCCATCCTCTGCAAGTTGTCTCAGTTCTAAATTAATTTCTTGAAAATCCGGTAGCTGGCCGGATTTCAAACAAAGATCCGGCCGGAACCGGATTTTTGAAAAATCGGTGATCCGGCGCCGGATTATCTGGCCTACCGGATATCCGGTACACCCCTATAAAATACCCACGTTTGACGGACAATAAGGCATCGTTAGGCAAACTGCAGTGATTGAAATAATTACCCATAGCCGAGGTGGCAACTTGGAATCTAATATTCGTATAATTTTATCACGCAAATACTTTTTGAGCTATGTACAATTAACACGAAAATCTCGTTCTCACAAATGTCCAGATAAAGGATAAAGTCGTGAAAAAACGTACCTGAGTTTTAAACTCATAGAGCAGGTTGTTTCTTGCAAATTATAGATTTTTTTCCCTTGAAGTTATGATGATACAGATACATCAAGGAATTTTTACAAATCTTAAAGGAACATAACCTTTGAATTGCAGGCACAGATCCCTTTTCTCTTTCACAGAGCCCAGGCCTGTTCACAGACTACCTGAAAACATTACTGGGACGGTCACAAATAATTTAAAAAGAACCTGTTGTAGTTGTGCATAATTTTTTAAACGTTTTTATAAAAGCATTTAAAACAGAACTAGAGATTTGTCTCGAATTATGTCACCTTTTCAATTGATACTCAACTCTTTTTGACAGCATCTGGACCCTTGAACTGCAACTTCGAAACCGGTTTCTGTCAATATACTCAGGACAGGAGTGATCGCTTTAACTGGACGCGAAGTCAAGGTTTCACCGGTTCAACCGGTACAGGACCAGGGTTTGATCACACTCGCGGCAAAGGAGCAGTTGGACCAAGAGGCCCTGGATCTTTAGTGCAATCTGGAGGGAAGTGTTTGCATGTGCTGAACGGGGCGTGGACCAAGCCTGCTAATGATCAACCACTTGTGACGTATGATGGATGTGGACAACAAAGATTGGAGTTTGTGCTAACACCAACTGGATTGTTAAAACATATCCTTTATGGACAGTGCGTCAGACCAAAGGGTGGAGCTGTTGCAGATGGAACTGAGGTACTGTATCCTTGATGTTCTTCCCTTCAGTTTTTTTTCATTTGATATTATTTTTTCCATTTTTAACTCTTTCTACACGGTAGCCACTTTAGCCAATCTCGACTGTTTTCCAACGGGCCGGTTGTTACGAATGAATTAAAACGTGATTCTTATGCCTATATAAATTACAATTAAAATGTTTTAAAGGAGATGCAATTTTTAAATGAATTAAAAGTAGATAAATATAATAGCTATATCGCTTTTAATCTTCTTTTAGATGCAGTCAAAATGTGTTCAAAGACGAATAATTAAATGATGTAAAATATCTGCACTTTGATACGAATTGAATTAGGCACGACGTCTTGAGCATTGCCCGTTTCGATTGTAGTCTGCAGTTTTGTCATTTTATCGTAGTCTGCAGCTTTGTCATTTATCAATATAATTTTTAGGTTGGAGTCAGCAATACATGTGCAACACAAGATGCATGGCAAATAACAGCGCAAGGATCATTGAAACACATACGAAGTGGAAAATGTCTCATGCCAAAAGGCAACTATGGAAATCCACCAAATAATAACAAAGTTGTCCTCTCATCTACCTGTGGTACTTTCAAGCAAAAATTCTCGTTTCTGCCAAGTAAGTGTAGCCATTTCTCTGTCCTTTAAAAGCATAGTAGTTTCTTTGGGTCTTTGTCTTTGTGACGATAGATTTTGAAATGTTTGATGACATCATCGTCCATTATCAATCTTCCTTTCTGGACGCATAATTTTCCGTACTTTCGCTAAGCTTTTTAGCGTCATCAAAAATTCTTAATCAGAAACCATGTTACTTAAAAATGAGTTTTTTCATGTAAAGCTTACGAAGTTTCACCCTAATTTGCTGTTCCAATTTCAAACCAAACTATGTTTAATTTTTGCAGAATTTTTGACAAGTGCAATTCACAAATCTACCAAAATTTCGAAAGACCTTTTTCGCCTAATTAAAAAATGACATCTGTTTCCTTTTTAGCACTTGGTTGGTATGCATTCATCGAAACATCATCCCCAAGAAGACCAAATGACACAGCACGATTAATTTCCACTAACACAGTGACAAGCGGTAGACAGTGTCTCAATTTCTGGTACCATATGTATGGTCCACATGTCAATCAGCTCAGTGTCTACTTGAAGAAGGGTAATACCCTTGGACGACCAGTCTGGTCTAAGTTTGGAACTCATGGGGATGTTTGGAAGCCAGCTCATGTACTGATGACAACCAGCCCTCCTTTCAAGGTTTGTAGTTTTCTCAGCAAGTCCGTTTTCACACCCTTAGCTTGTCTAATACGTTCAATGCAACGCAGTATAGCACTAATAACTTGTTGTACCGTATTTTTACAACATTTTAATTTAACGGCCAAAGCTTAAAGCTATGATTTACTTTGGTCGTATAGGATACATATCTTGCTTATATATACCTGAAAAAGCATTTCGCCCTGTATTTTATGGAAAAAGCTGAAGTGAATGGAATTTTGCCGCCATAGTTTAAGGCTGGCCCTTATTGGCGTTACTTTTTGGAAGTTCACGGTCAAAATCTCATAGGAAAACCTCTCATAGAAAAAATTTTCCGCCAGGGGACCAAAAACAAAAACAACGCCAGTAAGGGCTAGCGAAATACGGACCAACAAGCCAGATTTCTTCAGAAATGATCTTGCTTCCGAAGGCATGGCCAATGTGCCTTCTCGACTTTTGTTTTGTAAAGCAGCCTGGAGTTTGATTTTTCGATCTTGTTAACAAGTAGGAATAGTAAAGAGTTATAACTTGTCATTTGTGGTATCTGAATTTCTTTACTATTCCTCGTAAGTCCATCGATCTCTTTTTTTCGACAGATTGTATTTGAAGCTGTTCGTGGAAATGGTTACCAAGGAGACATAGCTCTTGATGACGTATCTGTGACTGCAACTTGTCCTGCACCATGTAAGATTTGTTTTGAAGATTCATTTACTTTATATAATACCTGCTGCAAAATACTACGTTTCTTCTGACAATTGTTCTTTACACATTGGCTTTTTTAAGTTTATAAACCAGTGATTTTTTAACCGAAGATAACTTAGATTTTCTATATTTTAGTGGAATGCACATTTGAAGAAACGAACCCAGCAATGTGTGGATGGATGAATATAAGAGGAAGGGATCAAATTGATTGGAGCAGAGCAACAGGGGGTACATCTAGTACTGGTACAGGACCAGCTAATGACCATACATATGGGAACAACAAAGGTATTTTTATTATTTTTTCGCCAACTATAGTCTGTCTCAAAAGTCGTGTCCCAAAATTTTGCGTCGCATTAGATGAGCTACTACTTTTAGTGGACAGCAAGGGTGAATTTTGTAAACAAATAATTAAGGTCTCCGATATTACAAAGCGATTTGCAATACTGAAGGATAGGTTTCACGTCTGCAGCTAACCATAAGGCGTTGCTCTCTCTCTGTTTATTGTATTCGATTGGTTGTACTCATAGGTCTGAAATCTAATCTTGAGAGCCGCAAATCTCTTTGAAATATCGGAGATGCGAATCTTTTGTGTTACAAATTTCACCCTTGCTTTTGTAGGCACTACATTTGATACCGCCAGAGTTGTTTACACTTGTCAGTGAGGAAACTTAAAGACATTACTTTTTAGACGATTTTTGAAGGTGTTTTGGAGCAGTGTTGTAATCCTCTGACTCTGCAGCCAGAACAGTCAGACGGACGGTGCTCGATCCCGACCACTCGAGCGTCATGACAAGGGGTCGCAGACTCGATCAGATCGTCTCTACTTCTGCGATCCCAGCGCTTGGCGTTGAAACGGGCAAATTCACTTCACCTTCAGACGATCATAGACGTCTTGAATTGTCGAACGAAATAAACGAAAAGCTAACTGCAAGTGTATTCTTTATTCAGGATATTACATGTATATCGAGACATCAGGATGGTCTGCAGTCGGCGCCAAGGCATGGTTCATTAGCCCGTCATACCAACCAGCTTCAAGAACAGGAGGCAAATGCATGCAATTCTGGTATCATATGTATGGTAACTCAATTGGCCAGTTGAATGTTTATTTGAAAACGACAACTGGTTATCCTGGCGCAAAAGTATGGACCATGTCTCGTAATCAAGGGAACCAGTGGTTGATTGGACAAGTTAAGATCACAACCTCGAGCTCCTTCAGTGTGAGTACAACCTTAGAAAATGGCACACAGAATTTTAGCAGATTGTTTTTATTTCTTAGAGAAAGGATTATGCATTTGAAGTACTGTATATTTAAAAAAGCTTGGCAATTCGAAAAAAATTGTTCGCGAACAGCATAAGTTCTATTTGGTAATTTTAGATACTGTGAAAATGAACTAAATGGGGTTCATATTTCTGCGAAGAAACAATTGAATTGCTAAAACTTTTTATATGTACTCTAGCCTATTCGTCATTTATAAATTCAAAATGTGGCAACACAAAGCTGCAATGCGAATTTACAACAAAGTAAGAATAATTGGAAAAATCATTATTTTTTTACCATGGGTTATTCATTATTCAAGAACAACTGTCCGTATCGTTTTTATATAGTCGTTGACGTTTGAAGCACTCTATATGCACTTTCCATGTAATATACGAGACATTATTTTGATATAACACGCAATGCAAATTTAAAACAAAGTAAAAATAATTGGAAAAATCATCATTTTTTTACCATGGGTTATTCATTATTCAAGAACAACTGCCCGTATCGTGTTCATATAGTCGCTGACGTTTGAAGCACTCTGTATGCACTTTTCATGTAATAAACGAGACATTATTTTGATATAACACGCTGAAAATTTGAATGTGCAAGTTTCGTAGCTATTTTTATTAATGTCCCATAGTTTATTTTAAAATACTTGATTTGTTTAATTCGGCTTTTTTCAGGTTTTATTCGAAGGAGTCCGTGGAACAAGTTACACTGGTGATATTGCCATTGATGATATCAAAATGTTAGATGGACCTTGTAATCAACCAGGTATGCTATTAGATTTCTTTGAGAAGTTATTGATACTCTATCTCTCGGGTCACGGCACCATTGATATACAGTAAAAACCCGCACATATAAGAACCTTCATTTATTAAGAACCTGCAGCTTGAAATTTAGCATTTCTAGCCCTATATATAAGAACCTTTTCACCCTGATTTTCTGTTCAGGTTCTTATTAAAAAATTTTGGTTTACACACAAAAAAGAAAAAAGAAAATCGGTTTTGAATTTTAACAATATAGTATCGGGAAAGTCTCTTTCAATTGGCTCACAGGTACAGTATAGATAACTGAGTCTTCACTTTCCATATTCTGTTGTTATATTGTACATTAGTTATGAAGATATAGCGCAGCATTTGCAGTTAATATCAAGTTTTTTATATTTAACATTAAGAACCCTTACCCTGTGATAAGAACCTACACCCTGATTTTGCAATACCCCCACATAATTAAGAACCCAAACAGGCTGATTTTAAAAACATAGGTTCTTATGTGCGGGTTTTTACTGTATGCTGTTTATTATTTCAGTAGCTGAGTACTTCTGGTACGGAAATCCAAGGTAGAAACCGGGAAGCACAATGTTTAACTAGTAACGCTTTGTGTCTGGCTTATACATTTTTATGTCACGGCACCAATAATGTGTTTTGTTTATTACTTCATTAGCATCATGTGACTTTGAGAACAGTCGTTGCACATGGACAAACACTCGGGCAGAAGACGCCTTTGATTGGACAGTTAGCAAAGGTTCAACACCATCCGGAACAACCGGACCAGCTGCCGATCATACTAAACGTAATGGAGATGGTAAGTTTAAAATGGGTGCAGTGTATTTATCGAAAATATTTATCAAATTGTTCGTTAAGCTCTTTTAAGTCAAAGTGTTTGATTTAAATCAAGATTTTGGAATTTAAAAAAGATTTTTAGTTTGCCAAGTTCGTAAAATTCTTCTCTTGCAACTTCTTGTAGTTTGTAGTTCTTTGCAGTCTAATTTCGAGGCTTATTGTAACATTGATTAACTCATTATAAACCAGAATAGTCGGAGGAAGAAATAGTGCTTTCTTTGTTTAGAAATGGACGTAGCTTTCTCCAAAACGGATGATCAAAATTGAAATCCAAGATGGATTAGTGCCTGTACCCAAACTTGCTCCATTAAGACCCGTTTTAACTTACTCGACCATATCTTAGGATCATGAACGCTAGACCAAATGTGGGTGTCGAAAAAATGGACGATAAGCAGGTCACCCAACAACAACGGCCTTTTATTTCGACAAAACCTGATAATTCATGGCATAAAATTCGATTTCAGGTACCTATGCCTACATCGAATCATCTGCTCCAAGAACGCAAGGAGACAAGGCTCGTTTCATCAGCGAAAGACTTCCACGCACACAGACAAATCAGTGCTTACGTTTCTGGTATCACATGTATGGTGCAAATGTTGGCACATTGAATGTCCTTATGAAATACAAGGCTGGTAATACATCATTAGCCGAGAAGATCATCTGGTCATTGTCTGGAAATAAGGGACAACAGTGGCGATCAGCATCTGTGCCTATTAGGAGTACACAAGACTTCCAAGTATGTCTCGAGAGTTTTTGTAAAATGATACAATGAACTCTAAAGGAGAAACAATCATATTTCGAATTATGCGTCTAGTTCGAATTTTTATCGCGGTCGATGGCAGATCTAAAGTCTGTTTTAAATTAGATGTCACGTGAGATCTGCGATAACGCAAAATTAAATCATGCAGAACACTTCAATTGTTTTTATTCGCGAACCATTTCACGTGACATCTAATTTGAGATAGACTTTAGTTGTCTCGAGCAATCCACATACTTACAAATCTTCAGAGAGTCGTCAATGAAGTAATCTACCGAGTATGCCAAAAACGTTCTTTGCCTCTCCTACTGCAGACTAAAATTAAAGCTTTTGAAAGATTTTTTTAAATGCATTGAGATGATTTTCAAAGTTATTTTGATGCAAATTCATCGGTTTGATGAAGACACGAGTCCAATGTCTGCGTTTGTGTTAGTCTTCTAGGAGTAGCAAAACTAACTTATTATTATCAAATTATTTACAGTTGGTACAATATATAGTAATAAAACTAATTCAAACCAACTATTTACATACAAAGAAAAATTACAAAATCACGTGCAAATACCCGCGAATAACAACAATCGGAGTGTTGTGCAAGACTCTGATTTCCTTTCAAAGCGCTGTCAAAGTTGTCAAAAAGCTTGTTGGGCTCGTAAGCTAATTTGAATTTATTTCATTTTCAGATGATATTTGAAGGAGTACGAGGTAGCGGTTACCTTGGTGATATTGCAATCGATGACGTATCATACACCGTTGGTGCTTGTACAATACAACCAATAAACGCCAGACCTGTTCCACCTACCACTGCACCCCCAGCTACAACGAGCCCACCAACAGCAAGTAAGTCAGGAAATCAGTCCTACAAAATATACTGTTTTTTGGTGCATCAATTATTCGATCAAACAACTTCCTGCGAATAGCGTAATCATGATAATATTTCTGCTTTTGTTGAGGTTTCAAGGAGGACTCATCCCAGAGTTAGTAATGTTGAATACGTTAGCCTATATCAAAGATTATGTAAAAGCTTATGTAAAATCGACTCCCAAATTTGTCAATTATGAACATAAATAAATCCTATGCAATAGACCATTCCACAGTCGAATGCGAAGGCGCTGTTCGCGTTGCATCTCGGGATCGCATGTTAGGGTTCGAAATCGAATTCGAATCCGACTATGAAACCCCCATGCAATCCCGCGATGCAATGCTGACAGCGCCTTCGCATTTGACTACGGAATGGTCTATTCCCAGAGAGAGTTTGATTCTCGATTGATTCTCGAATATCAATTGTCTTTCCCTGAATGCATCTAGAATTCGTCGACGAAATAGGTAAATGATACAGGCCTAGTGAACATAGTATCATTTTCAGCATGGGTTGACCACTATGTACATGACATTTTGCATACATATTTTTAAGAACTTCCTCATATGAAATTCTTGTAATCAACGAAAACTATTCGCTGCAATTTCCTTCAAGATTTGGTTGAAGCATCGCCTACATAGTATTGCTTTTACAAAGATTTCGTTAGGATTTTAATGACATGAAAATTTAATCATTGTTTCTTATTTCTTTTTAGGACCTTCAGGATATACCTGTAATTTCCAGAAAGATTTCTGCTCATGGAACAAAGATGCAACTGGAAGTTTCAACTTCACAAGACATCGCGGTTCAACTTCGTCACTTGATACCGGACCAACAACGGATCATACTTTCCGCAATAGTAAGTCTGATCAACATTAAATCCTCGTTAAATCTAAACTACGTGCCTGGTTCCGGAGATCTTTGGTAACCCGAATTATCATGTGATAGCAAGGGTTCAAGGTTTTGGCAAGCCATTTTGATTGGCTTACAATGGCGGAATGAATAGGGCGACTGGCTTCCAATCTGAATCCTGGTCTGAGCAAACTTTTAAGGTGGATAGGCCGTCAATTAATTGTCATCATAATTGTCATCATGTTTTTACTTCATCGTTCTAATCATGATAAGAAATTATTTTTATTCTCAATCAGCTTCCGGTTATTACATCTACATCGAAACTTCATCACAACGACTAAACGACAAAGCGAGGATAATAAGTCCTGGTATTCCTGCCGACGGTCGTATGGGACATTGTGTTAAATTTTGGTACCACATGTATGGACCACACATCAATGAACTCAATGTTTACAAGAAAGTTGGACAAAATCTGATTTTAGTTTGGAAGAGAAGTGGAAATAATGGGAATCAATGGAGACCTGGTCAAGTTACTGTTAATAATAATGTTGGCTATCAGGTGAGTTTGTTTCGGAGATTAATTAATTTTGACTTGAACGGCAATTCCGGGATGGATTGGTATGATTGATGATAAAATTAAAGATTATACTGTTATGAATGGTGTATCGTACTTTTTCCCAACTTTTTTGTCTTCTGTGAAATTACATTTTACAATCTGCGACAAATCCGTAGTGACGTCATTAAAGCACAATTTCAGAGCGTTCTGACCTCAAGCTCAACGCGAAAATGAGGCTGCCTTATTGTTTTCTTTCCTCTGAATCGTGACTGGCCTCCTTATCGTGCACTCGTGGAAAGAAAGGAGACCAATGGCGGCGACATTTGTTTAGCCTAAATTACCAAGATGTTTATTGAAACCAATTACATCGTACTATGAATCATTTTATAATGGAAAGGCTAACTTCGGTGATAAAATTTATTTCAATAAAATCGTTTTAAAGTCATGGTCGATTTGGTTTGGAAGTTATTTGCAAAAAAGCTTGATAAGTACGAGAAACCTTAATCAAACAATTTTTCAGTTTTAGTTTAATAAAAATGATAAGAGTATGAACCACGAAATGAGGCCAACTTTTGATAAAACTGTCGAGGAACAAAAATGTATCATGACAGTCGCATTTATGGAGCACTTAGCCTTTATGGATCGTCTCGTTTTTAGTTGGGATCGAAATATCTAGATCATACAAGCCAACCTATTTTATTCGATTTAGATTAGTTGTATATATGTACAGCTAGGTAAAAATCGAATTTAAAGAAGTTGACAAACCAACAAACCTGTTCTTGTATTCGATATGAAGATGTTACTGTATTTATATGGGACGACTGCACTTTGGCGGACCAGCTTTATGCCATATCTCTCGGGAACGTGTTTGAATAAATACCCTAGTAACCCTAACTAAACCCTACCTTACCCTAACTTACCCCAACTAACCCTGCCTTACCCTAACTAACCCTAACTTACCCTAACTTACCCTAACTAACTTACCCTAAAAACCCCATTTCCAAAACCTAACCCTGACCCTAACCCTAACCCTTACCCCATGACAGATAACGATATTGAAAGCTGGTCCGCTAAAGTGCAGACTAGGCATTTATATTGTAGAACCCTGTTCGAGCTACTGAACAACGATTACTTTCATTTATCCGCAGATTGTATTTGAAGCTGTACGTGGTACAAGTTTCAGCGGCGATATTTCATTGGATGACTTGGACATTACTGCAGGAGTTTGTCCTCCTTCATGTAAGTAAGCAAACAAGGGTCCTGAATTTCCGTTGCTTTTCAACAATTCTTAACACAATAAAGAAAGTCCCGTTTCATCCTTAGATATAGAGAATTTATTTTTGATTTAATCAGATGTTCTTTGATTTCTTTTTGCTGTATTCCTTTCTTGCTAGTTCAAAGATTGTCCGTCTATGAAGTGAAGCGCAATATTTTATGAATCGTAGTTTCAACTTTCAACTGTACATTTTTTTCAGCTGAATGTGATTGGGAACATGGATGGTGTGCTTTCACGCAAGATCGCACAGATAATTTCGACTGGTCCAGGCAAAAAGGCAGCACCCCAAGCTTAGGAACAGGACCTACAACGGATCATACATTGAAAACCAACATGGGTAAGATTCTTTTCTTGACCAATTTTTCCCGCACAGTTATGTCTTTTAAGAGGGATAAGGCACACAAGGAAACTTTAACGTACCTGTTGAAGAAAAACCATCGCCATTTCAAAGGCTCTTTCTACGCAGTTGTTCAGCAAATTAGCTTGGAAAATTCTCCTTCAATCGGCAAGATCTTCATATATATCTTTCAAGAGTTTATCCTGTTTAGATGGGACCTTCGTTCTGAAATCATCATCGCCTTTCTAAAAAGGGCATCTCGTAAAAATATGCAAAAACGGCCTAAAACTTGATCGAACTTTTCTCGCTTACACCAATGACAAGAGCACGTCAGTCGCATTTTTTTACTTAAATTCAGACAATAGGATGATAGCACATGGCGAACTTCTGCAGTTTGCATTTTAACTTTCTGCGCTGCACTGCAAGCTTCAGCCAATTTGCTCTATCGTGGGACTTTAAAAATATATGGTTCTTAATGGAATTCTTTCGTCTCAGGATACTATGTCTACACTGAAATGTCATCACCAAGAAAAAGAGGAGACACAGCAAGAATCGTTTCTCCTGTTGTCACAAAAACTGATGCTTTCTGTCTTGAATTTTGGTATCATATGTATGGCTATCATCTTGGAACGCTTAATGTCTACAGACAGGTATGTAGTAATTGCTGTTTGAATCTTTATAGGACACAAGCATAAATTTTGAGGTCAGGAACTTTTCGATCTAGATACCCTACTTTGTAGAAGTAAACAACAGAACGGAAAAGACAGATGTAGAATTTTATAAGTTCCTGAAACCTTAGGCCATCTTCAAAATAGCTTAAATTCAGTAAATTATGTGTGCATGATGATAAAAGTTTCCAGCATAATATAGCTGAGGTAGAATAACATCGGGGGAAATGCATCATTTTGTATTATTTATTTCTATATGAGATATTAGTGGATGGAAACTTCTCAGAACTTTTGTTAAATGCCTCAATCTTCCCCTTCCAGTCAACTGGCGTTGGTACGGTGCGCAGCATCATTTGGAGCCGCAGTGGCAACCACGGCAGCACATGGAAGATTGCAAGGGTAACAGTCAGTGCAGGCTCTGGCCGACAAGTGACATTTGAAGGTGTAACAGGAAATGGATTTGCAGGGGATATCGCACTTGATGATGTTAAAATGATTCCTGGAAATTGCCCACCGCCAGGTAAATTTCAGAAGCATTCTCATTTTTGTAAGCAATGCTGATTATCAAATTAACTATATCCATGGCAGAGGATTTCGTAGCCTGCACGCAGACCCAATAGGATTTCGAGGACTCCTAAGATAACAATGAAACTGGATGAAAACCTGTTTCGAAACTTCGTAATTATTCGCTTAATTAAACTGGTACTTTTTTGTCAAATATCCAAGATCGTTAAGTTTCTTTTCTTCTTCGTGCATGTAATACCCATTGTGGTGCAAAATACTGTACAACATACAAAATCCAATGTGTTGACCTTCTTTAAAACCTATTTTTCTATCATCACTGACAACTCTTTTTCCCCAGGCTCCACCAGCCCCTTTTCTCAGAGGAGCACTAGGTGTTGTTTAGGATGAGGTGCTCACTCGAAAAAAATCAGTAGCAAAAATAACTATTCCAATTTGAATGCCCAAAAATTAGTTTTTGGATTATTTGAAAGAAAGAAAATTTACCAAAAGACACCCAGAAAGATCTGAACACTTTCAGAACATACATAAAAATAAAAATATTTCAACCTGAGGACCCCTACTGTAATGGGTAGAATCTATCACCCCCTGAAACCCTTTATACCTTTACCTTGTCTCTTAGAAAATGTTTGCTCTATTTGATCTCCTGCTCCATGTTCCGTGCGATGTGACAAGTGAAGTTAATTACATGATTGTTTGCATTTCAGGTGATTGTGACTTCGAAACCGGATCATGCACATGGGTCAACACGCAGACAGGGGACGATTTTGATTGGTTGAGAGGATCTGGTGGTACCGCAAGCTTTTTTACTGGACCAACCAAAGATCACACAACTGGAAAAGCATCTGGTTTGTACAATTTTTCATTTTCGTTTTATCATGTTCGGACAGAATTGAATTATCACCCCGAAATTACTTTGGTGGATTACTGTTGATGACTAACGATTCTTGAAGAGCCACTGCTGACATAGTGCTTTGCGCGCCTTGAAAATATAAAGGAGGCAAACAGTAATTCTTTCTTTCTTGCGTTCATTCCAAACTTTTATTGTTGATTCAAATAAATAAACATGTTTTCTGGCTTCTGGTCGCTTTGGCCAACCGAATTTCCTTTCACTCATCATTTTGTCATGCTAGGCCAAAAAAACTTTCAGATACCCAGAAAGTCAACGAAGAAATGCATTGTGGGATTGACAACACGCGAAAAGGAGACATGTCAGCAATGGCTCTTTAACATTGGTTTTGGCTACCATCTCTTTCAGACTTTTCAGACATTTTTTCAATTTTGATGGGGTTACTGCACAGTGGACTGAGCAGTGGAAAGTTGACAAAATCCAACTGTTTCAAATTCTTGGTGTTTGAAATTAATTTTCAAAAATGTATGACATTCTTGAAAATATTGTGAAAGAGATTTGTTAAAAATTCTTTCCATTTGTAACTAGCAGTTACTTGAAAACAGGTTCTACTGAACTTGGCAGCAGAATCATAAAAAATTAATTTTTATTTTTATATTCCATTAAAAATTTTACAATACATATTACGGATTACGCTACCTACAATCTACTTTACAATACGACAAGGACGATACCAACGAGGAGCAGAAAACTACGACTACCCCGCGGCCATTACATGAAAAAACGTAAAACAAGTAAGAACAAAATGAAACAAGAAACTGCATACAAATAAACGCAATTACTACAAACGATTAAATACGTAAATCTGTTTCACATTAGATGTCCAAGCCAAGTTAGTGATAAAAGAAAGTCACTGGTAGAGAAACCTCTCTTGAAGTCTTTTTAATCGGCCGGCCATCTAATATGCAACAGACCATTAAAAATCATGATAACATTTACATTCAAGTCAAATAACATAGAAAAGCCCCTACTCGATCAAAGAAAGCCATACATTTTTTGATAACTTAGAAGACTATTAATTTGATTCAAGTCAGTTGGGCTGGATAGGGGCTTTTTGATAAACGCTCATGATGACGATATTGATTGCAAAATTGATATGATTGTAGTGGTATGAAATTCTAAATAATAGTGTGAGGATCTTAACTCTTAAAAAAGCATTGTATAAAACGCAATGGAGGAGCAAGGTACACACAATACAAACAGAAATTAACAAAAAACCGAATGTGTACTATGTTTTGGTCATTTAATGTCTTTTTCTACCCTTTATCACTATGTCACATTTAGAAGCCTTTTTGGAAAACTATGCAGCAGCTTTAATTAGCTATAATTATATTGTTAATTTATCAGGCTACTACATGTTCATTGAGACATCAGATCCACGCAAAACAGGAGACATAGCTTGGTTGACGTCAGAAATGTTTTCACCAACCAGCTCACGTGGTAGATGTATTAAATTTTGGTATCACATGCAAGGTGGAAATATTGGAACACTGAACGTGAAACTGTCGACCCAAAATGGCACGAAGATACCTGTATGGTCGCTGACTGGTCAACAAGGCAATGCTTGGTTATATGGACAGGCCCCGGTCCGATCAACAGTGGACTATCAGGTAAGAGTCGATTCATTTGTAAAGCTTACGCTATTCTTTCGAGTTTCTTTGTATCTAAACGATATACACTATTGCGGTGAATTTAATTTCGGTGGAAATTTTCGACCTTTCGTTTGAAATTTTTTTAGAATCTAAGTGAGATTTTAAATATGAAAAAACTAATTTCCGGAGGCACTCAAACTTGAACCAGTCATAGCTTGTTAAAGGCATGATCAAATTCGACAAACAAGTACAATTTTGGGATCTACTCATCAAGCTGTTTCTTATCATTGTATCTGATTTGGTTGGAAAAGTTTTAAAAGTTAATCTTTTTTACGGTCACAATGAAATATATTGACCAAGTGTCCTTCCCTGCTGTGGTTGGCACATAGTAATGTATTTATTTTGTAATTGTTGTAATTTTTAGATGAATAAAAAAAAACTATATTGCTGTTTTATCACTATCTTACCAAAAACTTGCAGATTTACGCAGATCTTTTATATATTGTAGAGAAAACTTATATACGATTATGAGTAAACTCCAGCTTGGTACAGTTTTTTCTGGGTTGAATGTAACTGCCCAAGGAGTTTTGCAGAGAACTCCATAGATTCTTGTATTTGCAAAATCCTTGCAATCAATCATTTTTTGTTCTTATTTAGATGATATTTGAAGGTGTTCGTGGAAATGGTTATGCTGGTGACATTGCTCTCGATGATGTCGAATTCACCAACTTTGCGTGTAGGAATCTTCCAGCAAATTCCGTGCCGGTTGCGCCAACAACCAGAGCGCCAAGTACAATAGCAACTACAAAGGCGCCGACACCCGGTAAGTTGTACAAAGTTTTCCCATGACTTTCCGGTGTAATTTCTCTTTCATTTGAAAGTTTTCTGGAAGAGATTTTATAGAGAGCAAAAAGAAAACGATGTATTTGTCTTATAGTTTCGAAACTCTTGCAGCAAAGTTATGAGGAAAAGCTTTCAAGAATTTCCGTGTTAATCCAGCAGCTATCCTTTAGAAAAATATGATAAATTATTAGATGGTTTTTAACGAAAACTAAATCATTTATGTCACTAATCTTGATAAACAGATGAGTATTACACCATGTAATACTGGCATTTCTGATAGAAAACCTTTGCTTGGAAACGAGGATAGCTGACCCTTTCATCTGGTTCCGAATTCTATTTAATAGTAATATCCAATGTACCGATGAGCAGATAAATTCATTTGTAAGATGAAAGTCGAGTTTACAAACTTTTAAATGCGGAAAATTTTTGACAGACTTTTCCTCCTGTAGATATGTCTTTTCATAAAGTTTCTTATAAGGAGATATGGACCCTTTAGGGGTGAGTAAGTTAAATTCTGTTCAACAGTAGCATCTGTCTGGTACTGGCATTTACGAGATAAAAGACTCTAGCACCCTTCCAATTTTTAAAAAGCAAGTAACGTGCTGGAATAGTGATAAATGCAACTGTAGGCTTTGCAAAGTATATGTACCACAGGTTGGGTTCATAACAGGATAAACTTTTATGTTCATATCCTGTAATTAGCATTTATATTTATTTCGATAAAATTATAGAGTATGTAAGATAGTAGGCCTTAATTAGCTGTAATTTTAGCTATTGTTTTGTTTTCGCCTACTGTAAATAAATAAATGATGATGATGATGATGATGATGATGATGATGATGATGATGATGATGATGATGATGATGATGATGATGATGATGATGATGATGCCTGCTTTGTGCTGTTATTGCAAAATAGAAGAGATGTAAATAAAACAATTGTATTTTTATAACCAAACCTTTGTTCTTTACAGCACCAACTCCTTGGAATTGCAACTTCTCAAAAAGCAAATGCTCATGGACCGATGATCGAAGTGCACATTTCAACTGGACGAGACATCAAGGATCAACTGGCTCATTTTTGACTGGACCACAAGTGGACCATACAACTGGCAAAGGTAATGCATTGAACGTTTCTTATGAATCTTAAAGAGGCTGTACAAGAGTTTTGTAAACAAATAGTATTGTCCTAGAATTTCTTCAGACTGAAGTGGGCTTTCGTGTGTTTAGGCTTAACACATCTAAAACTTGTGGCTCAGAATCCAGCTGTATCTCCATAATCGTTGATTGTATGAAAAATCTGATTGCACTGGCTGATTGTGTGAAGATCAAACCTGTAGAAAATATCTTCATTTGCAATGTATCTGCTGCTATTTGCCTGTAATAGGGAGAGAAAGTAATGTTTTTTTTAAGTTTAGCTTATACAGCCCCTTTAATACCCAGATAGTTTGGTACGGGAAAGGAAAGAAATATTTTGTTTATTTTTCATGTTTTGATATGTGCGATTATAGGCTGTTTTAGCAACAAGATGCGGATGTCTTTGAAACGCAAATGCCTGAAGGTTTTTGGAGCATCCAAATTTTCTAGTTCTTTTCCTCCCAGAGAAGATATGTCTTTCACGTTTTTCCTTCTTTTCGATCCTAGCAAGCGGTTGGTACTTATACATTGAAACATCCTCCCCACGTGTTCCAAATGACACAGCCCGATTGGTCAGTTCCAGAATCCCATCAACCAATAGAAAGTGCTTGCAGTTTTGGTATCACATGTACGGAGATCACGTCGATAACCTAACTGTGTACATGAAGACTGGGTCGAGAATGACTCCATTATGGCAGAAGAGTGGAACGCAGGGTAACAGATGGAGGCATGGGTTAGTGAACATCGTGTCCAGTCAAATGTTCCAGGTCAGTGCTTTATGTTCTGTCACACTCGGTGAATCGAAATGTCTTTTACAGTCATTTTTTATTAGGCCATTGATCAGCTTTCAGTCTTTCGAGTTAAGTATTTGCAATGAATTTGTTAAATATCTGCTGAATTTTGTTAAATATCTGCTGAATATTGTTAAATGTCTGCCGAATGATAGTGTTAAATATCTGCAGTGAATCTTGTAGGAATACATTTCACAGGGATTTTTCAAATATGCTTTGCATTCTGTCATGGATGCAACATCTGAATCCATTTAAACATTCGGAAATCGAAACCAATGAACCCTAGCAAGCGAAATCGTCGGTTTGTTTCCCAGAAATGCTAAAATAAAGAGGACTGTTCAGCTTCAGGATTAGGCAAATGGAATTCTCGAAGCAGATGTTTTGGTGCATTCTTCTATATTTGATATATACCCACTCTGAGTTATTTTTCGCATGCACAACGAGTGTTTTAGCCATCCAGCTTTCATACAATCTTTGCAGTTACCTTTATTTACATTTGTAATTGGACTATTCGACCGTATACTATCCCTTTTGTTTGCAGTCCTTAACCGTTAAGATTTCAACTATTGAAACTAATAATAATCAAACTACTGTAATAATAATAACAGGGTTTTTATTTACATTTGTAGTTTGACTATTCGGCCGTAGAAATCCCTTTGCTAGAATTCAAGTTTTTAAATTATTATTTGTTTTGTTTCTAGGTTGTCTTTGAAGGAGTAAGAGGACTGAGCTACAGAGGAGATATCGCACTGGATGATATTGCACTTAATGATGGAAGCTGCCCACCCCAAGGTAACTACCGCTCAGAAATTACTATATATACTTTCAACCAGAACTTCTCTCTCTAGCTCTCGATAAACGAATTTTACTTTAGTTCCAAATTAAAATGTTACGGACATAATTCCGATCTTCTTCCGTTCTTCCGAATTTTGTCAATTTTGTATAATTACAGAGAGCATTACCGAGTATTAAAAGAGAGTATGCAAGAAAACTGTTTCAATATATGGGTGCTAAAGTGTACAACGAGCTACCCTTAGACGTACGTCGGACTGAGACACACAAGGAATTTGTTGCAAAACTTAAAAAGCATTCTGAATGACAAATAGAAAACATTGTTTTATCTCTTTGTAAGATTAGGTATTATAGATTTTATTCATGTAAGATTTTTTCTGCGTTTTTAATTTAATAGGTTTTCTTTCATTTTCTTTCGATTTGATTAAGTTCTAGGTCACAGGTCACAGGTCACAGGTCACAGGTCACAGGATAATAGCAATTTTGTAATTGTTAAAGTGTTTATCCTGTATAAATATTCGTTTTATTATTTTTTTAATTATTATATAGGGGGATTGGAAATTAGCAGAAAGAATGGATATTGTGATATATTATTTCATTTCTTTTTTTTAAAATTATTTTAACACTGTAACCCCATCAATCATGGAAGGCTGCTACAAGCGAAGGGTGGAAGGGAATTGGCAGGGCGAGAGTTAGGAAATAGAAGAGGATATAGGGGGATGGTAATGGATGAAAGAAGACAAGACATGATGATCTTATAACGACGATGATTTCGGCCAACGGTACTTTTAAATAGCAAGATATAAGTTATTTTTAAAAGTTTTATCATTAACACGCCCATTTTTCCATTTCCGAATAACTTGAACGATGATTTGAGAACTTTAAAGCCTCATAACACTTCTGTGTTTTGTTTCTCAGCAAGCGTTTTTCCTTTATAGCTGAATGTACATTTGAAGATGTCAACCTGTGTGGCTGGACAAATATTCATGGTGATAATTTCGATTGGGCACGTGCCTCAGGTTCAACTGCAAGTATTGGAACTGGGCCAAGTGCTGACCACACTTATGGAACAAATCAAGGTACGTTTTTGTAAACTCCTGGTTTGTTCTCCCCATTTTTGAATTTGTGATATATGCATTATAAAGCATCTGTTTAGATTCGGATGCAAAATATATGTGTTTGAAACTTTACCTAAAGTTCGGGTATGTGCTGTAAATTTTCACGGTTAACTCTCTCATTTTTCACCTTACTTGACTGCACGGCTGACTCATAAAAAAGCCCCCCTGTTTTGAAAAATTATTCCAGCAAAAGCATTTGCTCTATTTTTATCAAAAGAGTCTAACTTGATAAAAGACCGAAATGTTTTGTGTAGAATTTTGTAAGGTTTCACAGGAGAGGTACCGTAGTTAACTTTGAATTTTACTGCTTAGATGATACCTGAAAAATTGCCGAAATGCATGATCAAATCTTTGAGCCTTTAGCTTAGATGATGTGTCGATGATGTGTTATATGTCTCTTTCAGGTTACTACGCGTACATCGAGGCCTCCTCTCCAAGATCCAAAGGGCACAAAGCCTGGCTACGTAGTCCAGTATTTACACCATCAACTGGACGATGTTTGCAGTTCTGGTATCATATGTATGGTTACCAAGTAGGCAAACTTAATGTCCTTAGATACGCGAATGGATCCCGTTCCAGTCCGTTATACTCTCTTTCTGGTAGTCAAGGAAATACATGGAGAATAGCACAAGTTACAATCGCCAGTACTATCAATCACCAGGTATGTTTTTGTTTTTGTATGTTTTTGTATGTTTATTTCTTCTTCAAATTCTATTTATATTAACCTCCAAATGTTTCGAACTGAAAAGTTTTGGACAAAAACTTCAGACGAAAAAGTTTCGAACATTTTTGAAAAATCGGAATCATTGTCCTTTTTTACAGCTTACTGCTGAAATCTTTCGTTTGAAATGGGTTATGTTTGCATAGAATTAACCTGATGTTAACCAGGTAGATTTTGTGTATTTATTTGTGCATCTAACTTCATTTGTGCTTCCCTAAAAAAACCTTGGCTGACCACTTTCCCAAGTGCCAAATCGTTTAAAGCGTTTGTACCATTAAGCTTGGGTGACACTAGAGTAAAAACGCGGTAGAATTGAGATAACACGTTTTTTAAACTCATTTTAAACACATTTTTTTTGGTGAGTTGTAGCTTCCAAATGGAGTGAAATTTTTTTGATTCCATCAAAAAATGCGTTAGGAAATCTTTTAAAAATTTCAGCTTGTGTAAAAAATATTTTCAACGTTTTTTCCCTTCGCATTTACGAAAAGTTAATTTTTGTCAAAACTTTTCATGAATTCTTTCAATGAAATGAAACACGCTGTAATTCTGAAAATAATTAAGATATCAAAAATACCATAAATAGAATTATGGCAAAGTGCGTGAAGTTCCTTTCAAGCCATTAAATCAAACGGAAGATGTATTAACCATCCGTGCAATGTTTTTAAGGATTTTAAGCCTATGCTAGCCTGCTGTACTGACCATAACCAGAGGGAGTTATTGTCTGTGTGATGGACTCACTTTTGTTGTCCCAACGACTTCAGAATAAATAAAACAAACAAAGAGCTAGACAAGCCAATATCATTATTTGAATAACAGATTTCACAAGATCTCTGTGAAACTGGAACAACAAAAGTGAGTCTATCACACAGACCATAACTCTCCCTCGTTTCGTTATCGTCTGTGACGCAGACTAACGATAACCACGATAACTACGATAACTACTATAACTCTCCCTCGTTATGGTCTGTGACGCAGGCTACGCCTATGCTAGCTTTGATTCTTTGACACCAGACACCATCGCCTATCTTTAGCACAATCGTTTCATTCCAATCTAGAGCTCATGCATGCTGCAAGAAAGTTTAACGTACAAAGAGAAAGTTCTTGTGCTAAAGTTTGGCAAATAAATATACATGAAAAAAATACCTAGTTGGCTCATCAAGAAAGAGAAGTGTTGGGTCTGCAATCAGTTCCATTCCAATGTTGACTCTCTTTCTTTGCCCACCAGATATTCCACGCGTTTCCTTGGAAAGAAAATGAGGGTCAAATTCACTTTAGCGAACACATCTTCGAAGGAAAACATAGGGTTGAATTGAATTGTATTGTTAGAACTGATTCCTGATTGGCTTTCTAAAAATAACCATAGAAATTCTATCATCAATAACACAAAAACATGAAATAACACAAAACATGTAAATGTGATAAATAATGGTACACAATAAAAGGTATGAAATTGCCCGAGTATAATTTAATCTAAATTTAGAACTGATGCCTGTTTTCTTTAGATAGTTGTGCTCTCTTGAACCGTACACTATAAATTTAGAACTACATATTTCACCTCGTCTCCGATTGGTACATCGGCAACATGCGAGATTTCCAGCAAATCTAAAATATGGTCAACTTTTTGTTTGATATATCCGAAGCTCGTCGAAGCTGGGAGTCGAAGCTTTCCTTGATACATCAAAACTTCCCTGACTTTCAACTTTCGATGCATGGTGTCCTCTTGTGGTACAAATCCTGTCACTTTTCGAAATTTACTAATCGAATCAAGTGGCTCTCCATTTACCATGATGGTACCACCAAGCTCCTGGAATGAAAATGGAAATACTGAGTGAATAAAAAAATGGTACCTTTTGAAAGATCGTACGAGTTAACCTAAATTGCAAATTTCAAAGCTTTTGGCTTTCGTCAATCGATTAAAGTTTAAACTTAAAGTCAGGAACCAAGTTTTGGCATTTACAGTATGTCAATGTTTAAGAAAAATGCATTCAAGCTTGGTCCAGACGGTAGTAAAAACACGTCAGGATTGGAATAGCGCATTTTCAAACCTCGTTTTAGGCGTATTTTAATTGAGCTATCGCTTCCAAATGGAATCGTGAATTTTGATTCCACCTAAATGCATTAGGACATCTTCAAAGTCGTTAAAAATTTTCAAATTAAGGTAGAAATAACTTCGACTCGTTTTGCCGTCACATTTTTTATGCATTTCTGATGTGTTTTCTATCCATCCGTGCAATCTTTTTTAAGATTTGATGCCTGTGCGACCTTGCCTTTCGATTGTGGCCCTGGCTGCATATTTTAACAATGGCAATTTTCATTTGTAGATTATGTTTGAAGCATCCGTTGGTGCCGGTTATTCTGGAGATATTGCAATTGATGATGTTCTTATTACAGATGGTGCATGCCCTCTTCCAGGTAATGTTGGAATCGCTGTTTTTAAAATGTTTGCAGCCGGTCAAAACTATTGATCAAATGTTGTCAACTAGTACTCTCCTCCGCGAGGTTTCTCAAAATTACGGACCACGGAATCACGGACCATGGAACTGCGGAACAAATAAACAAACCTCGCGGAGGAGAGTAGCCAACTAGCCAGCTACAGAACATTGACAGCAAGCATAACAAACCTTTTTGTAGGGAGGGAGAATAGATTGCAATTTGTGCGTCCCTTGAATGTGAACTTATTTGTGTGGCTTGTTTAGGCTCTATGATGCAACTGTCATTAACCGTCATCATTCCAATGATGAAAAAATTTGGTTATAACTTGTAGTCATTTTGCAAGCTCTTCGAAAATCAAGTTCCAAGCAAAATTACCAACACTGTTATACGGTGTGGTTGATTTTAAAGAAATAGATTTGACAAATAGATTAAGAATATTTATCATTTATTCTTACTAGCTAAAAGTGTCCAACAGGGAAGATCGTCTTACAAAAAGATTTTCTTACAATACTGCTGAAATCCTTGATACTACACTCATTTCTCAATGTTTGTGTCAAGTTCCCGTTGACTCGAAATCTCTGTTAAGGAATGATTGATTTTGTCTTGCAGGCAACTGTCAGTTTGAAAGCGGAATGTGTACATACATGAACGTAAAGACAGGAGATGAATTTGATTGGTTGCTTGGAAGCGGCGGGTCTCCAAGTCAATTTACCGGACCACGGACTGACCACAGCACTGGAACAGCACAAGGTAAGCTTCTGAAAATGTGAGAGTCATGCAACCCCCTAAATAACCATGAATAAACCTTTTGGCTATTCTAAAAAAGGATCTGAATCGAACGATATTTTTATACATTTTGTAGAATTTTCGAATGTTCCCACATGTGATAGAAGCTCTAACGCCACTCAATCGAACCTTTTGTATAAAAATGTATAAAAATATCACTCGATCCAGACTCTTTTGTAGAATAGCTAAAAGGTCTATTGCTATCAAAATCAACTTCATATTCCAGTTGTTTTTGGGGCTGTTAAGGTGGCGCGTCTGTTGTTGCTTTTATATTGATATGAATTGAAATTTGATTATACTTTGAAGAGTGATGATCTACTGGAATAGCTTCTGCAGACCTAATAATTTCACCTGAACGTTTCTCAGAAACTTCAACACATCATTGCTTTGCAGACATTAGATCTCGCTTTGTAAACAGCATCATTCACCTATTTTCTTAAATTTGTTGTTGAAGGTTTGATGATCTAGAAAGCCTTCTGCCTTAGCAGGGCCGTATGAACGTTTTTGCGATTGGAGGGGGGGGGGGGGGGCCCCGCAGAAATTTTTTTTTGGCCACCCCCCTTTTCCCCGGCTTTATAAACCCCCCCCCACCCCCTTGTTTTCCATTGCTAACATGAAAAGT
>REGM01000320.1:111933-171489 GCA_004194415.1 Aurelia aurita
GTGTGTGGGTTTGTGGGGGGGGGGGGGGGGGGGGGGGCGCCGCAGAAATTTTTGTTAGGCCACGCCCTTTACTCCGGCTTATAAAGCCTCTCCCGACCCCATGTTTTCCATTGCTAACATGAAAAGTTAGACGAATTTCGCAGTAATTTTTCCATAAATCTGCTCCTACAGGAAAATTTTGAGGGTACACTCTTTACTTTGGCTTAGAATGCATTTTTCAATCTAATATTACCCTGGGTGCCAGACAAATATATCCATCATAGATAAAACGTTTTTGCTAGTTCTCGTATTTCAGATTAGATTGGCTACGTCTTGTTACTTTTAGCTGCACTTGATGAAGCCTTTTCTTCTATAAAGAGGGATGAACCTTCCGAAACTTGGTTTGAGAAAATTTCGTATTTCCTTAAGTCAGTTTCACTTAACAAGATAAAAGAAAAAAATGCAACTTTTGAAAATTATTGGGGGGGCCGGGCCTGACCGGCCCCAATAGGTGCTACGGGCGTGGCCTTAGTCGGTTTCTGCTCAACAGTCTTCTTCCTGCCCCGTCATACAAAAACGCTCTTTATTCATTTCAGGAAGGTACTTGTTCATTGAGACATCTTACCCACGCCTTGCACACGAGAAAGCAAGAGTTGAAAGCGAGGTTTTAATGGGATCGAGGACAGGTAAATGTCTGCGTTTCTGGTACCACATGCAAGGTGCACATATTGGAACTTTGAATGTGTACATGAAAATCATTGGAGTTTCAACGTCAATCATTTGGAGCTTGCGTGGCCAGCAAGGAACAAATTGGTATCAAGGACAGCTGCCTATTCAGAGTGGAGGCAGAAATTTCCAGGTCAGCATCACAAGTTCTTCTCTTGTTTCCCTTTTAAAATCTTTTTTTTTAACAAAATCATGTTGAATCACACAGCTTTTCTTCAGAAACTGTTCACAATGTCAAACGTCTCTTTTTGAGAAATTGATTTTAATTGGATACTGGATAGTCTGCTGTTTTATAATACCAGCTAATCTTTAGGATATGATACCTGTGTGCTAGCAATCACAGCGGCACGAGAATGTATGAACGAAACAAATGGTTTATCTTTGTTTATTAACAATAGTTAAACAATATACCAGAATTGATAACAACACAATGCAAAGAAAAATGAGTTTCTTTTGCTCTGAATAGATAGAACTTCATTGCATGTCGAGTTGATCGTCAATATTTATGTTTCTGCGTTTTGTTGAGGCAAATTTCTTCAGAATCTCTATTTGATTGACGTTGATATCAAAAGTCTGACTCAAAGTTCTTTTCACACTTTTGCACCTTTGCATCGCAAAAGGGTAGCTCTATTTTGCAATATGTCACACCATGGATACATTAATTAGAATACATAGCTAAAAATAAGCTCTATTGAGCAGATTGAATCGATTTCATCAACATGTTCAGCTGAATTCACACTTAAAGCGTCGTCCTTATACATTCCGGATAACACTGAAGCGCGACGATGCGACAGAGTTGGATTAATTCAACTTTGCCGCGCGCCACATCGCACCACAAAATCGCCTCAAGCGTGAATTCAGCTTTAGATATTAGTCCTCAGTGCAGTAAAACCCCGCAAACAAGAATATACTTTTCTAAAAAACAGACTGACTATGTTCTTATGAATGTGGTGCTCTTGCTATCTTCAGGGTAAGGTTCTTACCCCAAGGACCCTTATGACTACGAGGAGCACAGGAGCTATATGCAGTATGCATTTAATAAACTTGAGAGGCGTGATTGCATTCTAAATGTTGCAGGAAGTAATAATGTTGTGTTGTAGACAAAAAAGAAATTATATCATACAAATTTGTCAAACAATTTGCTTACCCTTTAAGACTGTCTGAAGCGTTTGGACTTAAAAGGGCTGTGAGGTTTTATAAACTAATTTGCTCAGCAGATGTTTAAAAAATAGCCAGATTTCAGATTCAAAAGATTTGTTATTTTTCAGGTAATTTATTATAAGTGTATCATCTGATAAGAACATAAAAAGGAATCAGACTGTTTTTGGTTCTTATCTTTGGGTGTCTTTCTCACAATAATCAGTCTGTAGGTTCTTATTTTCTTATGTTCTTGTTTGCGGGGTTTTACTGTAATAATTATATCGGTACATTACTCCTTCATTAGATCATATTCGAAGGCATCCGTGGCCAGGACTATCAAGGAGACATTGCTCTTGATGACATTTCACTGCAAGCGGTTCAAGGAAGTTGTCCTCTTCAGCCAACTAAAGCCGTTCCATGGGGCTGTAATTTTGAACAGAACACTTGCAATTGGCGTCAAATGACTGGCGACTCATTCGATTGGACAAGACATCGAGGACAAACAACTTCAGTTCAAACTGGCCCAAGATATGATCACACACTGAACAACAGTAAGCTAATTTGGTTTTTTATTCAAGTTGTCAGATATCTCCCGTGGGTAGCATGAGAGAAACTGTTGCCTTTGTGTAAAACATCTCAGTACAGATGCAGTTTGGTTTTTGCCACAACATTTCCATTTGCTTTCATTCGTTACAAACTAAAGTTCTGGAAATTCTGAACATAAGTTTTTGAAATTTTTGAAATCTATGAAATTATAGTCTACAGAACAAGGACAGATGTTGTAACACAATAGCAACAGTTGCTTTGGATTGACACCTCAATTCAAAGCTATTAGCGGTAGCAGACAAAAGAAATTCTCTCGACCAGTAATTCAAAACAAAGCAAGCCGCAAAAGTTACTGTGAAACCCAGGCAGCTAGCTTGCTCGTTGGGCATTCCAGGAATGGTTTTTAAGAGGGAACATGGGCATATATCGAAGGAAGAAGGATATATCTAAACATCTGCCTCGGGCATTCTTTTTATTTGGCTCAGAAGCTGAGCTGTGAGTGTTTTACCCAAACGGGTTCTGAACCAAACAAATACAATACCCGAGGCAGATGTTTAGATATATCCTTCTTCTCTCGATATTTACTCATGGCTTCTGTTGAAAACAACCTTTCACGTGCACAAGGCGACATTTTCCCCGACTGGTTTCAGGGCAACTTTTGCGGCTGGCTTTGTTTTGAATTACTGGTCGAGAGAATTTCTTTTGTCTGCAATCGCTAATCGCTTTGAATTGCGGTGTCAATCAAAGGCAACTGATGCTATTGTGTTACAAAATCTGTCCTTGTTGGTATACAGTAGTTGTGAATTGCAAAGACGAACATTCTGCATAATTTTTAAATTACTATGGCTTCAAATTGGAATAGCAAATCTTCATCAAAATGCTTTGTGTTCTGTAAGATTGCTGGCTTCAACGATATCGCCAATCTCACGAGAAAACAATTTTGTAGGTAACATGGTTCTAGTTAAGAAATTTAATGACGTCACAAGCAAAATTGGAGAAAAGTTGCAAGATTCTAAATTTTCAATAAATGATCACTTAATGAAAGTAAAATTATTCATCCTCCAAGGAAGGTTGATAATAGATGGTGATTGGATCAAAAAGTTGTAATCTCCATAAACTTCTAGCGGATTTTTACTGGGATTATATGACATTTCAATTTAACTTTTGAAGAGAGCAAAATTATGCAAAAATGATTCAGTACATAACATATTTCTGCTTTATTTCAGACTATGGTTATTACATGTACATTGAGACCTCTGCGCCACGACGACCAAATGACACTGCAAGAATGATCAGTCCTACGATAGCTGGCAATGGCACAATGCTAACCCGTTGTGTTCAATTCTACTACCATATGTATGGACCACACGTTAATACACTGTCTGTCCGAGAAAGAATTAATGGACAACTTAAAGCTCCTATTTGGATGCGAAATGGAACTCAAGGACCAAACTGGAGATTTGGTGAAGTCCAGGTCAAAACTGGCGATTCATTCCAGGTGAGTGCTTCGGATTAGATTCTGTCCGAGCAGCATTGTGCATCAAAACCTAGCCTGCGCGCAGACCCAATATTCCGAAGAAGAAAGGGTCTGCGCAACAACGACCAAAAGCTTGCTACACAGTGCAAATCCCTTTAGGCCATTCATTTTACTCAGACTACGAATAAATTATAGCATAGTCACAAGAGAAAACTTAATTTTTCTCTTATGACTATGATTATTGAGAACGACGTGTTTTTCAACACACTAAAACAACACATCGTTAAAAATCACACCTTTCCAGTCCTCTTGGGGTCCTTCTACAAAAAATATATTAAAAGCTCAAAATAAAAGCCACAACACAACAGGCTCTACAATACTATTCAAAACAAACAAGAGACAAGAACAAACAACACAATACACGATTGAACACAAATGTGTGACAGCAACAAAAAACGATACGCATAAATTAATTGCCCATGATTGCATAAATTATTTTCCCTAAAACCCAGAAAAGCGCCGTAGCAAGCTTTTGGTCGTAGTTGCGCAGACCCTTTCTTCTTCGGAATATTGGGTCTGCACGCAGGCTAGTCAAAACCCTGCTGTTGAAGATTCAATGAATATTTATCGATCCGGGCTGCTTTATAGATGGCCCCAAATAGCATGGGGGATAGTTGTATGGTAACAGGCCTGGATTAGTAAAATTTAGCTGTATGACTGAAACTCTCAAGCGTTAATCGACAAAGTATACATCATAAATTCGTTTCAAGCAGCTGGAACAAGACACTAGACACCGAGGCTGACCTCGTAGAACGAGTTGAGTCCTGCATGCCCATACTTGTTGTAGGTAGTTTGTTAATCCCGGTTGATATAATGATAAATGTCATTTCTCGCAGGTTGTTTTCGAAGCCAAAAGAGGACTCGATTTTAAAGGCGATATTGCAATTGATGACATCGATGTCAAGTATGGAGACTGCGTATCCACAGGTTTGTACACCTATTAAAAATCATTCAACAAAACAAGCATTGCTCGCCTATGTATACTCCAATCCTGGTAATAGATTCTATCATAGTCATAGATCTACCTACAAATTTGTAGAGGTCAAGGGCTTCTCACAATTCTAAAATAACAGAAGAATATTTTACAGATGAAGAAATTGTTATTATATCCTAAATCAACTCTATTTTTGAACCAACTTCAAATAAATCTAGCGGACGTTCGTCAGTTTGATCAGAGTGGTTCCAGTGGCTCTAGTAGTATCGATTTTTTATTTACAGAACATGGGTCGAAGTTCTCGTCTGTACCAAACCTAGATTCAGTAATACCAAACAACAGGCCAAAACACAGTTTCAGTAAGAAAGTAGAGGTATTTTTAAAGATTGAAAATATTGAAGTTTGGAAATGCCTATTCACTAGAAACTGCAAGAGATACTCGACTGACATATTAGAATCATAATTAGAAACTACAGACAAATCTTGCATGTACATCTTGGGATACAAACTTCTGCAAAAAACAATTCTAAATTTGTTCTCTTTTTCAGGAACTTGTACGTTTGAAGCTGCAAATATCTGTGGGTGGCAGAATGTCAAAACTGACAACTTTGACTGGAAGAGATCATCCGGAAGCACTGGGAGCGTTGGCACTGGGCCTAAACATGACCATACATATGGCACAAGTTTTGGTACGTTTCCCACTAACATTCCAAGTTTGGCAGGCCTCAAAAATCCTTTTTGTACCTGGGAATAAAGCTAAGATAACAAAGGAACGCTTAAACGTGCCTCCACGATAATAAAGGAACATTTAACATGCTTACCAGAAGCAAAAGATTTTACTCTTTTCCACTATTTGCCTGGGAACGAGGTTCCTGGGGTCCCGGGATTTGTTGAGGTCTGCTTTGAGTGAGTTTTCCGACTTGCATAACTGTCCCATGTGTGCCAAAAAGATTGATTTATTTGAAAATTCGTAGTACCGAGAGTAATGAATGGATTGGAATGAATCAAACTATTGGTCATAACTGAAGGAAGAATGTTATTATTATGATTCTTAATGTTTTCTTGAACACTGGAGCTAAGATGGTAAATTAGATTTGACAAAAAATCCTTGATTTATTCGATTATGAACTTTACTACTTTGTTAAAGATTCTTGTTGTAAAATATGCTTGTTTTCCGAAACAGAAGTATTTGGCAAAATTTTTCTCTGTTAAAGCCTACCATCAAGAGCTCTGTTTATCCTCTTCTCTTACAAGCCTCTCTCTCTAATAGCCTCATTTTCTTTCGAAACCAATTCCAAGCAAGCACCCTTCTCTATTGATGTTATCTGTGAAATTTATTACCGTAGTTTAAGAAAGATTTGAATAATTTACTTACACTGCTCTTCTCGTCGTCAGGTCATTACATATACATCGAAACATCAACCGGCCTCCCTGCAGGATCAAAAGCCATTATCAATACACCATACTTCTACAGCAAAGGACAGACATGTATTCAATTTTATTATCACATGTATGGAGCTACGATTGGAACTCTGAATGTCTACGCCAAATATTCATTCTTTTCGAATAAATTGTTATTTACAAGAACAGGAAATCAGAATAACACATGGCGTCTAGCGCAGTTGGATATCTCAAGAACTACTTATTTCAGGGTTAGTATCTTTTCATATTTAGTATCAAAAGTTTCTGTTTTCCTTTGACATAAAAATGCTGGTAAAATATTTCTCTGTTCTTGATGCCTAACAAAAGCTTTAAAACTGACACTTTTTTCTAGTCGTATTCAGGGAAACCAGATGTTGACTTAAATACTGAAAAACAACAACAACAACAACATTGTTTTTAAATACCGAAACTTGGTATCTAAATCTAAGTTAAGAGTTTCATCGATAAATTGATACAAGAACCTTTACATCTGTCGCCTAGATGAGTTTCCACAGTCATCCAATAGGTGCAACTTTTCTTTACCCACCCGTTTTTCCTTTGGTTGTGTTTGAGGCAACCAAATTAACAAGTTTTACCGGTGACAAAGCAATTGACGATGTTAAACTAAGAACTTAGCCTGTGTTTTCTAAGGTTTGTGTCAGTTTGTTCTTTGCACGTTGGCTTGTTCTTTGTGTTTAGGTTAAGTTTGCTGAGGTTTGCTACTATATTTGTTCTTTGTTCTTTGATTATGTTTGAAGCGATCAAAGGAACAAGTTTCACCGGTGACATAGCAATTGATGATTTCAAAATAAGAGTTTAGCTTGTGTTTTCTAATGTTTGCTTAAGTTTGTTCCTTAGAAGCAGTCTTTGTTTGCCGAAGTTTGCTTACGTTTATTCTCTTCACTTAGGTTGTATTCGAGGCGATCAAAGGAACAAGCTTCACCGGTGACATAGCGATCGACGATTTCAAAATAAGAGACGGGGCATGCCCTGCACCTGGTGATTGTGATTTCGAAGATGCTGACACGTGTTCATGGACGAATTCACGGGCTGATAATTTTGATTGGATCATTGGAAAGGGGGATACCCCAAGCTCCTTCACGGGACCAACAATTGATCATACGAAAGGAACAGCTGGTGGTAAGAAATCAACTTTTTTCCTTTTTTGGATAGTCTTGATTTTTTCTGCCATCAGAGATTAATGATTATTGGCCTCATGATTACTCAGAAACGTTGACAAGAAATGCTTCAATATGTTCGAGGTAGAGATACAACTTTTCTTGCTTTTATCATTTTGTTTAGAAAATGATTGTAATTCGATTATAAATATAAACCAGATTAACAACAGACAGAAATTCGAAAAGATGCCAGAGCCATACAAGCTAAGCAGCTAAACATTTGGACTAATCCAGACGAAACCACATGATATTTTCTCGAAAAACATGATACCCCAAAATTGACACATAGTGATGGAAAATACAAACTATTCGTGCACATTTGGTACGATTTCCGAGGGGCTGGGGGTAAGGCGAAAACAATTTTTTCCTACCTCAATGTTTTTCTTTGGGATCCATTCCCTGTTGAAAACCCTGCTTTAATTCTGTTCTGTATCCTGTAAATACCTGAAAATTAGAATTAATATTTTTGAGAAAATTTTAATATTTTATCTTTGACTCATAGGCTACTACGCTTTTATCGAGACCTCAGCCCCACGACAAACTGGTGACAAAGCAGTCTTAAACAGCATGCAGTTCCCTGCAACAACAGGAAGTGGCAGATGTATCTCATTTTGGTACCACATGTATGGCTCATCTGTTGGAACATTTAACATCTTTAGGAAGACATTCTATGGCACAACTGTTCTTGGTACACAGCTTCTTTGGCAATTGAAAGGAAATCAACAAAACCAATGGCGTCAGGGGAGGATTCCACTCAATATTGGGACCAGTTTCCAGGTAGCTACATGCATCAAATATCTCAAATATACCATACTAGTTCGAAAGGTTCATTTTATACTTTCATGAACGCTAATTATCTAGAAATGGCTAGTATACATTGTAAGTTGAAACGTAGTCCTGTCTTTAGGGAAAGTGAAATTTTGATGTTAATTGAGTATATCTCCGCTAATGTTGCACCGACTTTAAAGATTTAGGTATCCTAATTTAAGTTGAAGCTTCTAGTTCATAGATAAGGTAAATTTTAAATGATCGAGAATAAAGCTCCTTTACAGCAACTGCTAAAACGTGTGTATCTTTTCTGAGACACCCGATAGATGTTGCAGTAATGCGTTCTTCACGACGGGTTTCTGCTCTTCAAAGCTTCGGCTGTTCGAAGATCCCGATGACCTTGTTTATGTTTCTTTGTAGATCATGTTTGAAGGTATCAGAGGAACAAACTATAATGCTGATATTGCGGTTGATGACATAACATTCACTCAAGGCTCATGCGCATTTACGCCATACGCAGCTTTGCCTCCTGGCATGAGCACCGCTGCACCAACACCAAGTTTGACTCCATCCAGAGGACCAACCGCAGGTAGGACCGTCGAACATTGGACTGATGATTTAACTGTAGGTTGAAACGATTACGTAGATAGCCTAAGTTAGCGGGTAAAAAATACTGAAAGGCTTGACTTTAAAATTTAGATTTCCGAGACACGACCAAGCAAAAATTGAATCTTGATTATGTTACAGATCTTTAGCTTTTCTCTCTCTGCATCAGTCTCAAGGACAAAATTCTCCTGATATTTTAGTATTTAGAAATGGTTCAACATTAACGAGAATTTATTACATTTATGCGCTTAGTAAACGATAATGTGCTTTAGCAAACAATTTTTTCACAAAGATGACATTTTTGATAGAAATTACTGCGGTGGAAAAGTAAATGAATTTACAAGCTTCATATGTTCTTTAAAGAAAACGTTTAAATTATTGCTTTTTCACTGACAGGCAACACTGGTTTTGATTGTAACTTTGAGAAGGGCTGGTGCACATACACATTTAACAACACAGCACGATTCAAGTTCATGAAACACAAAGGCAGTACAGCCTCGGTTGGAACCGGACCTAATTATGATCATACGCTTGGCAACAGCAGTGGTAGCTATGTTTATGCTGAGGCCTCCTACCCAGCGCTGCCAAATGATACTGCACAGCTAACAAGTGGTGAAATGCCTGCTATATCGTCCCCCGGAAAATGTCTCAGCTTCTGGTATCATATGTATGGACCACATGTTGGAAGCCTCAGAGTTCTAACCAAGGTAAGTGCTGCACAGACGGGGGCCTACAAGAGATCTTGAAATTAATATTTAGTCGGTGAAGGCCGAAGTTTTGTAGCAATGATAGGTTCATGGCAGTTTCCTTGCCAGGAATAACAGTTCTACAATATTTCCAAGCAAATTATCCAGTCAACCTCGCTCGGGAGCCAAAATGCATCGCAGTTTCCTTACATCGTTACGTCCTTTTACATCCTTACAACGAACAGCCAGTACATCGTTAGGGCTTGAGAGTATTATTAACAACACACAGACAGCATTAAAGTAGTATTAATTCTGTGTGTCCTTTTTCATGTATTGATAATTTTGGAAAAGTAGTCATGTGGCTAAAAAGTGTTGAAACCTATTACCCTAATTTCAAGATTGAATATTCTATTGTATTTGATACTGTTGGCACGTGCCGTTTCATTGTCTAGCTGAAGAAACAATGGGTTCGTGGGCGTTTTCGTAGCCTATTTATAGCGACCACTCAATATAGCTATGTCTATTCCCTTTAAGGATGACCTGTTTGTATCTTCTCCTTGAATGAACTTCAAAATACATTGATTTTTCTCTTAGATTGGATCTGTGACCTTCTTAAAATGGCAACGATCTGGCACTCAGGCTGATGACTGGAAACGAGGCTTAGTCCAACTGCCTATATCAACATCAAGAAGTAGAATCGTATTTGAAGCCATCAGAGGAATCAGCTTTATTGGGGATATTGCAATTGATGATGTTTCTGTATTGTCTGGCACTTGCCCACCTCCAGGTATTGTCTATATTCTTGCTGTGATTGGTATTTTCAAGGTATATTCTAGTTTTGATGCAGGACATGGAGTGATCAAGACTTCTATAAAAATACATATCTTCCTAACGAAAGCACTACGAAATTATAGGCAAATCATAAATGTTAGTATTGGGAAACCGAAAAGAGGGCCATTGATTTTACTAGGCTATATCTCTGCCTGTTGAAAACTGATCCGATTCTGTTAAAAGTTGACTCGTTGAACAAGGCTCAGAAGGACTATGATATCAATGCTGATGAAGTGAAATTTTGTTTAACAAAATTTTATTTGAACTTCCTCGAAATATTTACACTTTTACCAGCAGATTGTTGCCGACGTTGTTATGTTTATCTTCATTTTTAATTCAATTATCCCATCCGCAGATGACTGTGACTTCGAATACAGTGTTGGTGGCAGTTTGTATTGTCAATGGACTCAAGACAACACTGATAATTTTGACTGGACAAGAGCAAATGGACAAACGGCATCTGTTGGTACTGGACCTGCTACGGATCATACACTGCAAACGAACCAAGGTAAACATATCAATTTTTGTTGATGCTGCTATAACTCGATAGATGAAGACATTTTTGTTTTAAACATAACTTATACTGACTGTATTACCCTGGATAAATACCCTAATAGTTACCCTGACAATTACCCTGATAATTACCCTGGATAAATTACCCTGGATAAATCACCCTGGATAAATAATTGAACGTGAAATGAAATGAAATAAAATCTTCTCCAAGTCAGATAAAGCCACTTTTAAACTTGAGCTCAAAGTCCATGTCGTTTTGCAAGATTTAAAGTACTTCAGGAGCTGTTTTAAGGTTTAGGTCTAAAATGCATGTTTTGTTTTATTACTAAGGGCGCAATAGACCATTTTGTGCCTTGGAACAAGAACCGAATAACAGAAGAACTATCAAAGTTTATGCTCAAAACAAACGTATTTGCTATTTTCTAAGAATTGCCTGGACACCAAGGATTTGTGTATCAGCCAATGTCAAGTGATATCATTAGATAATAATAACAACGATACGTCGAATTTTTATACACGATGATCTACCAGCGCAAAAGCACTGTTATCACTACGGTCCTGTTCCTATAGGTTAAATTAAAAGTAAAATCTTACAAATTTTCAAATTTACAATGACCTTAGGCTACTACATGTACATTGAAACATCATCGCCGAGAACACGAGGACAGAAGGCCCGATTCGTTTCACCAATGAGACAAGCTACGACTGGTTCATGTCTTTCATACTGGTATCATATGTACGGCACCTCAATCGGCGGCTTGACCCTCTATAGACAGTCAAATGGAGCGCGTAATTTGTTATGGACGAAATCAGGGAATCAAGGAAATGTCTGGAGGATGGCTCTGCAAACTGTCCGCTCTACTAGCAACTACCAGGTAGATTTTTGTTGAATCTAAGCTTTTTGAATTTTGTTTTAGAAATTATTCATTAGAACAAGGACAAGTTTTTTATCAAGCCTCAAATTTAGACAATGAAAGTAGCAAAACATGCCTTGACGGCTAAGTTACTCTTATTTTGTGCATGCGAAAAGGCGTTGTTAAGAGCATATATACGACATGTGGATATACCGAAAAGAGAAAGATAGAATCTAAACATCTGGTACTTGCATTATATTTGTCTATTCAGAATGTGAGACATAAGTGTTTAGCTTACGCAAAACAATACGCGAGCATTTTATTGCCTACTTGTTCTACTTATATATTTTGTTTGTTTTCAAATCGACCTATAAATCAGCCAACTGTGATTTTTTAAAGAAGTGGTAAATTTTCTTAATTCACTTTGTAAATTTCACTTTTTATTCCTTAGTTCGTATTTGAAGGCTCAGTTGGTGGAAGTTATACTGGTGACATTGCAATTGATGATCTTAGAGTTGTTAGCGGTGTCTGCCCCAATCCAGGTAAATTGAATTTTTGTTTCGTGGTTTTTGTGCGCTCTTTTGAAGGAGAAAATTTCTTCCAACGTTGCCAATTAGTACGTGTAAGAGTACAGCAGAAATTATTTTTCTTCTGCACTGAAGTAGATAAGTACAATAGGTTATTTTCTTTAGCATTCCATTAAAAATTTATAATACATGACACTTACAACACTACCTACAAAATGCTCTACAATACTACAAAAAGGATACCACGAGGAGCAAAATATTATAATATGGCCAAGGCATAAAACAACTAAAAGTGCCACAACTAAAAGTACACAGAACTACTACTATTACGACTTCTATTACTACTACTACTGCAAATTGAAATAGCGAGATTAAAAACTGGCATGGCATTAGTTGATTTGCCATTAGTTGATTTGCCCGATGCATACGAGGACAAGAGAGTGTTTGAGTGTTTTTACCCTTGTTAACGTCCGCTACAAATAGCCTTCCTACAATATATTCTCTTCGATTATAGGTGATTGTGATTTTGAGAAGTTTTCCATGTGCACATACTTGCAAGAGCAAACTGAAGATAACTTTGACTGGCTACGAGGCCATGGTGGCACTACAAGTTGGAGAACAGGACCTAGGATTGACAATACAAGGAAAGATGCCAGTGGGCATTACATGTACATCGAGGCTTCTGCCCCACGAAAGCGAGGCGACAAAGCTCGACTTGTCAGTGAATACTTCTCACCAACTGGGTCACGTGGACGATGTGTTAAATTTGCTTTCCATATGTACGGTGTTGCCATGGGAACATTGAATATTTACGTCAAGACAGGCGCTGGCAACCAATCAGAATCATTGATATGGACAAATTCTGGTAACCATGGTGATTTCTGGTTCCCAACTGCGCAAGCACCGATTGTATCCACTCAACGTTATGCCGTAAGTCTCATGGTTTACCTCTTAGTTCATTTTAACCAACGATCTGTTTTCTTGCTGTTGTGGTCTACTTTTTAAATATAAATTACTCTCAAAACTCAGCATAACAATGAAGCAGTTTTATTAATTCTTAATTCGTAATGTGTCCGTTCCTTGATATAAATTTGTTCGCCTAAATTATGATTATCCACTAGACAGTGTGGAAAAAGTTCGTTGAGAAAACTTTTTAAAATCTAATTTTCCTGCTACAGAAACTGGTATTGCGAGCAATGGGCCTAAACTTGCGTTTGTTGTTGTTTTTACGCAGTGTGATTGGTCCGATTCGTGGAGGTGTCAGCCAATAGATATTGGGTGTTTATGTTATTATCGTGTCTTGTTTAGATTGTGTTCGAAGGCGTCGTTGGTTCATCATTCACTGGTGATATCGCTATTGATGATATAGTTTTCACAAACACTCGTTGCTCACATATCCCTGCAAATGCAGCTCCCCCCACTGTCCCCCCAACCACCACCGTCCCATCAGACAGTAACTGTACATTCGAGAATGGAATCTGTAACTGGAGACAATTAACCACAGATGATTTCGATTGGACTCGGAACAAGGATAATACCGGATCAGCTGGAACCGGACCACTTGGAGATCACACAACGGGAAAAGGTACGTGATGTATTTTATCTAAACTAAGCCAAGGAATGTGTAGCTCTACGTTATTTGTCGGGACCGTTTTGGCTTTACATTTATATGTTTTCTGTTGAGCCAAAAACTGCAAATCGCTCACGAATCAGCACAATTTGATTGCATTTTCGATTTTAATAAGAATATAGGAGTCAGTCAAAATAACCAAAAATGCCTTAGATGCAGATAAATATTTTGATATTTGCACTAAACACGATGAAGCACATTTGTATGCGATGGTTTTATTTTTCAAGAACATGGACGCGAGTTTTTTAGGCTACTAAATATTTATCTTTAGGGAGATAATTTTGCCACATTTAGACTTGATGAACCTGTCTCGATTCTTTCCCTATCCTAGTTGCTAAAAATTAATTAGCTCTACTAAAATATCATATAACGATCTCCCTTGGGCCTTCAAAGACGTCGTAGGCTGTTTGAACGTTTGGCTTTGCTTAAAACAATAGATTAAAACTAGTAAGTCTATAATGTCTTAGAAATGTTGTTTATTTTCATATAGCTAGTTTATAGGGCTGATGACGTATCGTTATCTACCATAGGCCACTATGTCTACATAGAAGCTTCATATCCTCGCAAACCAAATGATACCGCTATAATTGAAAGCCCTCTAATCCGACCAACACGAAGAGTCGTTTGTCTGACATTCTGGTACCACATGCATGGTCCACATGTGAATACACTAAATGTATACAGAAGATGGTATACTCAATTTAAAAGGTAAGATGCACTTTTTTGTAGTAAGCAACTCGGATCAGCTCTTTAATTTTGCACGAAAAGTTCAAAGTTTTAGTTCGAAAATTGTCTTCATTTTTTTCTTATTTGTTGTGCTAGAATTATGATGTAGTTTTTACGACTGCCATCGATACCCTTCTCGGCGTATAACACAGCATTTGACAAGAAGAGGTCTATTACGTAAAATTGTCGTGAGCATTACTCAAGGCTAGGATTCAACAACATTTTTGTCATAGCAAACTTTGAATTTAGCCTTCTTAAAGTTGAAGTTCCTTAAAGGGAATCTAAGCCTTTGATGAAAATAGCCGTGCAAAGACAATAGACCTTGACACGCACCGAACCTTATTTAGGTGACTCATCTATATCAACAGGAAATAGTGAGATCTGATTTTGACAGCAAGTGGCTTGAACCACTTTTATATGCTGATACCCCAATCATTCTAGCAAGTTAAACCAGCTTAAATTAAACCAGGTTATCGAATATTGCGTTCTAATTGGTCAATCCGACACATTGAATGCATTTGATTGGTTTAAATTTATCTTGTTTAGATAAGCTCGTTTGACAGTGTCGGTGTGAATGGGGTATTAGACTCCTTTTAATGCTTCGCAACCATAGTACTATAGAGCTCTTAAACTTTTTGGCTATCCTTTAGTACTAGCTTATAGTATAAAACTTGTAGCTGATTTTCTGTTGGTCGAAGTTTCTTGTGTAAGGTTCTTTCATATCTTTTTTATCTTTTTCATCTTTTCCCTAAAAGCCCAAATTAAGGAATTTTTCAGCATGTTATTCCCTACCGTATTGCGAAGAAAAATTTGTTCTGATTGATTGATTGATTGATTGATTGATTGATTTGATTTGATTGATTTGATTTGATAGGATCTGGACAAGGAAAGGAACGCAAGGCGATAGATGGAGACACGCATCAGTTAACGTTTATTCATCATCAACGACCAAAATCCGCATTGAAGCAATCAGAGGCACTGACTACGCAGGAGACATTGCTATCGATGACGTCGTTGTAACAGATAGCGCCTGCCCAGCGTCACCGTATTGTGATTTTGAAGACACTACTCTATGTGGTTGGAGGAACATGGGCGGTGATCAGTTTGATTGGACGAGAGCTAATAAGGGAACACCATCACTTGGTACTGGACCAACTACTGATCATACGACTGGAACTGACCAGGGTTAGTCATTCTACTCATATTACCCTTTTCACCCTATGAGAGACCATGTGATAGACAATCATAGATGATGTTTCTGACGGGATGAACTATTTAGAGATTTAAATTCAAATTATTGCTTTATTTAGCTTTGGTTTCCCTTGCAAAAGGGGAATATTTTTGGCCTTCACCGCGAAATTTCCGTGCGAAAATTTGGAATTTTAAGCCCACCTCGTTTTCTGCAACCTATCTCTAAATACGGCAACACTTTATTTTCTTTCTTGGGCTTTCAGCTCTAGTTTCAAAAAGCTGACACATTGAAACAATTCCTAAAATCAGATGTTGTGATGACGTCACCTTTCGCAGTTTGCTCTCTGTCCTTTGAAAGTGTTTAAATCTTTTCAAATACATAAAACACATTTTATTTTCTCAAGGTTTATTACTTTGTTTCAAAATATTATTCAAATATTATTCAAACAATTAGGGACATCAATTTAATATTCCCAAGCCACCGATATTATAGCTCTTAAGTATTTTATTTGCTCGTCAAAGTTCTGCGTATCCAAATTGTCCATTTAGGCTATGTTCACATTGCTCCGTATTCGTTTTTACCCGTTTTTATTTTGATTCGTTTTACCCGTTCACACTGCCTTGGGTAAATATGAAAACGCTGCGAAAACGATGAAGTGTTCACACTGCTCCGGATAAAAAGAAAATGCTATCAAAACGAGACCAAAGTTTACAGCCCTGAAAATTGGTGACTTTTAAAGATTTCTCCAAGCATTTGATTAGCCTCGAGTGACTCAGCAATGTTGAGAATTTGTTCATATTGGTACGTGCTAAGCATTTTGTTGTGTTGTTGTAGTTGCTAGCATTTTCGAAAATATCCGTTTTTACGTTTTTGCGTTTCAATTCTTTGCTTATATGGCACAGAATTGCATCAGCGACTTTTTATTGAGCGTAAGCAATTCGTAATATTACTTTCTTCTCTTCACCCCATAGGTAACTTCCTTTACATCGAAACATCATCACCACGAAGACGCGGCAACAAAGCTTGGTTATACAGCCCTGTCCTACCAAGTACGACAACAGGAAAATGTCTTTACTTCTGGTATCATATGTCCGGGAACCATATTGGAAGCCTCAATGTTTACATGAAGAATGCAACAGGAGCATCTATATGGAACAGGACAGGGGACCAAGGAAATGTGTGGAGGACTGGGAGAGTCACTTTGAAGAGTTCTACAAGATTCAGAGTATGTGTTTTATATATACATATTCTTCTTCCAGTACTAACTAGTTTCGCCCTCTCACTAGGGCATCTTCAGAGCTACATATTAATTTAAATATTTTACTCATACATATCTTTAGTTTTTCCTGTTATCGATAAAACGTATTTTAAACTTTGTGTTAGAGCCCCAAGCTACAGGGTGTCCCAAAATTGTTTCCCTGTTTGTGTAGTTGCTATAGAGGAGCCGTACTGTCAGTGAAATCGTTTTTGATTTTTTGATACTGTTATATGAGAAATACTTCAAATTAGAGTTCGAGACCTTGTTGAAGAAATTCTGGCAGTTAGTTGTTAACTTATGGTACGAGACACTATGTTATCTCTTGTATCCTTATTATAATCAGTCAATCAATCGATCAATCAATCAATCAATCAATCATGATATTGTATTTCTTCATAGGCTATTTTCGAGGGTGTTGTTGGCAGTAGCTACCAAGGGGATATTGCATTGGACGATATTTACATTTCTAACACGGCTTGCCCACCTCCAGGTAAGAGCTATTATTTAATCATTTATGCTAAAAGAGATCTTCGTTCTTGAAACTAAAGCATTATATTTTCCTTTCAAACCTTCAAATGATGCGAATGTTGAGAATGAATCGCTCTTTTCTATTTGTTTTCTGTTTCAAAATTCTTGTCACACTGCAAAATTTTGGCCAATGGCCGATGCTTTACTCTTACAAAAGACTCACTTTCAGTAATGTAAAGCTACCTAATGTTACAAGATTGTTTTAATGTTAAAGGAAAGATATAACATCTATTTTCTTGAAGCTGGAACGCACTCTGTATAACTGACAACTATTTAGGGACAGCTGTAGCAAACTATTCTTATTTGGCGGTGATTTTGTACAGCACAAAAATTTGCTTTAAAATCTCACCACATGCAATCATTTCCAAATTTTCTGTATGTTGAATGTGACCAAAACATGAATTCCCCCATTCATCAGCTGTAATTGTTTGATCATTTTTATTTCATAGGATCATGTGATTTCGAATATGGCAGTCTTTGCACATGGAGGAATATTGCTAATGGCAACCGAACTGGACAAGATAATTTTGATTGGGAATTAAACAGCGGGTCGACATCAAGTTTTGGCACGGGACCAACTGTGGATCATACTGTCGGCACTGCTCTTGGTGAGTGATTCCCCCGGTTTCGTTGCCCTGTTTTTATTATTATTATTTTCCGAAGAGGGGGATGAAAGCTGAAGAAACCCTTAGAACAGGAATGGAGAAATTTCGGGAGAGCGAGACAAAATGGATTCTTGGTTTTTTGTTAATGTTATGCTTAATTTAATATATATATATTATATTTTAAAAATTTAAAGTTTTATGTTTGAAATTATGGATGTTGTATGAGGTGGTGCAAAGACAAGATGGTATCTAGTTTTAGAAATGCAAATAAAAAAGTTGAAGTGATATACGTTGCGCCCTACTCGCAGAGGATGCAATTATTGTTGTTGATAGGAACTATAGACTCGGGTTGTCATAAATGCTCCAAGGGTGGGCATGTTGCAGTGAGGACAGTGGTCCCTTGTACGTCCACATAACCGGTTTATTTCTTCCATACTATGTTAATGTCTGTCCCTAAAATCAGGTTTATTTTGAACTCTTTTCAACAATATCATTTTGCACCTAACTTGGACTGTTCATGTTGTTGGATGTTGGTCAATATTTGTCCTCAAAATCGGGTTTTATCGGAGTCCCCAATACCAATCTTTTTAAGGTTACTGCCCACCCTCACGGCAGTAATTTCAGTTTTTTCCTCTGAGGGACCGTACTGTGCGTGGATGATAGCGAACCCATACATCATTCGATGCGTAATTTAATTAGGAATACCCCCATGTGGAAATCCAGTTGAAAAAAGCGTCAGTAAATCATTTATCAAAGTTATCATGATTTTAAAATACCCTTCCTTCAAAGGCTATTTAGAACCCCCAGCAAGACCGTAGAATCACGAAAATAACTTAAGCCGATAGATCGTTACCTTGTTTGCCAAAGTGTGTCTGAGAATTTTGATATAATATCCAATTCGTAAGCTATAGCTTCCGCAATAATTGGATTAAGTTTCTTAGCCCTCCCGGCAGCTTTGTTCGGTCTAAAATCCAGACCAGTTGATCGTCAAAAAAAAGCAGACACACTTTGGTAGCTACATGCATTATCTCACACTGTGCCAAATTTCTCATCATTTGATTGGTCCTGCGGGTTCTAAATAGAAACTTAGTACCTACCACTAGAGGATTTTTCAGTTCCGAGAAAGCTGCCTTTTAGTAAAGGCTCACTTGCAATGGTGATCAGACCACAAAATAAACCGGGTCAAGGCCATTAGCAACATGAAGCGTGTGACTAAGTACTAATGTCAATAAATCGAAACAACGCGGCAAAGTTGCGAAAGTTGACATCCCACAGGTGGATTAACACACAATCATTTCATCTTGAAGGTCAAGTGATTATCGTTAATCCCTTCCTATTTAGGAATAAATATCTACTGTAACTTTTAGTTTCTTATCTTTAACTAAGAATTATCATTACTTCCGGTGCTTAGATATTGACTGCAAATTGTTTAAGGAAAACGCAGTTAACGTCCCTTCCACATTCAGTAACGTTTGTCAAATGTTCGTTTGTTCACTAATTTTCGCTCAGATGCTCGCTCTAATGTTTGCTCTAATGTTCGCTCTAATGTTCGCCAATTTAACCAAGATCTATACAAAATGGTTCTGTTGTTTTATTATTTTTGTTTTAATTCATTGTTGTTCTATTGTTTTCTGTACCATTGTTCTTCTTTCTCCATAGGCCAATACATTTTTATTGAGACATCCGGAGTAAACAGAAGAACAGGCGAGAAAGCTCGACTCGAAAGTGAATTATTTTCAGCAACAAATGGTCAATGCCTTTCCTTCTGGTATCATATGTATGGTCCAACAATTGGTGCCCTCAATATTTATGTTAAGAATTCGGTTGGCGAAACCTTGTTGAAAACGATAAATGGATCACAAGGGAATCTGTGGAAAGAAGGAGAAGTTGGGTTATACAGTAGAGGCAGTTACAAGGTATGGTCAATTGTTGTTAATTCATTCAGCGTTTTGGGTTCATTTTTGTGGAGGTTTGTCACAGAAGCTATATTTTACTTTTTTTGGCCCTGGTAGACTCTGAGCAGTCGATCAAAATTAAATGAATATATTATATAGAGAGAATATAACGCTGAGGTTTTGTACCAGCAAGACCACGGTAAAGACCATGTTGAAGTTAGGATTCAAATAAGAAAAGTTCAAATTAAATCATGGGCAACGCGGACACTGGTTTTGTTAGAAAGTATGATTTTACTCCCCCAAATGGTGTGTGCTTCTTCAGTTCTTTAGGCCCTCAACTTTGGAATCGATTAAACCGCAAACAACAACATTGGCAGGCGGAATGTTAGTTAATTGATAGAAAGTTCCATTGCATAAGGACAAATACGTGTTCAGAAAAATGTTAATAATTTGTGTGACATCATATTAATCGACTACGTCTATATGATCAGAACATTATGAACAGCTCGTTTAATCCCCAGCTAATGAAATACAATATGTGTGAATTTTTACAGACACATTATAGAGACCAATAATTAAAAAAAAATTACAGTAGCTCGTTAGCGATCGGCAAAGATTACTTTGTTTTTAAGTTTTCCGAGAAGATCACACGATTTGCTATTAAACAAAACCCCTGATGTCTCTTCCGTATTTCAGGTTATCCTAGAGGCAACACGTGGCACTGATTACCGAGGTGACATTTCTCTCGATGATCTTTACGTCAAAGATGGCAATTGCGTTGGTTTGTGCTCATCGGTCACTCCAACTGCCCGAGTTAGGTGCGGAACTTATGGTATCACTTCCGGAAGATGTACAGTCACATACGGCTGCTGTTACGATGATAGCATTCCAAACGTTCCAGCTTGCTTCCAGCATCCGGCCTCATGCTTAGCTGTACCGGTGAACGCCCGGACCGCATGTGGTTCGTCAGGAGTCTCAAGGACTGCTTGCCAGAATCTTGGATGTTGTTATGATGCCAATGGTTTGGGTGGCGTACGTTGCTTTCATACTTTGGCTAAACCAACGCCGTTCCCAAGTACTCAAGCGCCAGTCACGACACCAGCTCCTTCACCATATGACTGCAATTTCGACGGTAAGGATATTTCTTTCTCCATCTCACAAAAGCCTTGGCTTTCCATGAAAATCTCAGATCCATATAATGATAATCATGTCATACGGAAAAGAGTAGACTTTAGGCTTTCACGTCCTTCCAAACCTTATAAATTCCTTCAAACGCTTGAACCTTCATTTGTTGTCAAAACAGTTATATCATTAATCACTGCGAAACTACGTGTTCTCCTGTATTTAAAGACCTCTGTCTTGAAAGCACCCCTACGGGTCAGAAACTTTCAACTAAATTAACAAAATAGGTTTTTAAATCTAAATTGACATGTTAGCTACTCGGGTATTTTCAGTTTATAGGAATGTTTTAAATCGTTTGAAAAAACTACTGGCGTCCAAACATCTAAATAATTTTCTGACTCACCTGGTATTATTTTGAACTTCATATTCCCATTGAGTTATGGCTAACACTGATATTTGTTTCATCATGTAGCTGGACTTTGTCAATTTACCAACATTAAAGGAGGAAGTGACGATTTCGATTGGACAAGAGATAGAGGAGGTACGCCAAGTTCCCAGACAGGACCATCAGGTGACCATACACAAGGAAATCAAAATGGTATGTACCTTAATGTTTTGTCATTATACTTTCGTAAACCACTGGGAGGACCTAAAAAGTTTACGCATTCGAGAAGTCTTACTACCAAGATTAATTGATGGATTGGAATAAATCGAATTCTAATTTTTAGCCAAAAGAAAGAGATATTTTTGCGATTTTGTCATATTTTTTTAAGACTGAAAATGTATAAAAATTCGATTTTACACAATGCGTGAAAAAATGCCCAAGGCCCTTGAAAGAATATCCTGACATAGAACAAGATGCAAGTACATTATATTTCCCTCATGATTTCAACATCAACCTTTAAAGGAAGTATTCGATCATAAACTTTACTAATTTCGTAACCAAGGATTTTTCGCCGCATCGGTTAATGATTTCTCTATTTTGGACAGAGCCAATAATGATTTTGATTTGCTTATTCACGAAAGCCTTTTGATTTTACGAGATCTACCTGAACTCAATTCCCAGCAGTCATCTATCCCTTTAGTTATTTTTTGATGTGCCTTATTTTATCCACTTGGGACTTAGGCCCCGGGTTCCCTCTCGCGTAGGAAATGTTACTCACGCTTGTTTACCTCTTTAATAACTTGTTTGTCTTAGGGTATAAATTGCCGTTTAACGCTTAATTATTCGCTGAAGATGAACCAAGTATGGTTCGAAACGTACGAAACATGATTATGTCAAATTAATATTTTATCTCAACCGTTTACGTCTCCTGGATTTGTCTCTTTTTTGGAATGTCTTCTTTTTTGGAATGTCGAAATAAAATGAAATGAATAAACTAACTATGATTGTCGTCGCTTGCCTCATCCTACGTTTTCGTAAACTGCACTCTACCTATATTATAAGTGCTAGAAAAAATAAAGAAATAATTGCAAAAGTACTTCGGTATTTTTCATGATCAAAGCTTTTGACGTGTCATTTCGCTTGTATTTTCCAGGATACTACATGTACATTGAAACTTCGTGGCAAACCAAGAACGACACTGCAAATCTTGAAAGTCCAACTGTCAATTTCGCATCAAATGGCAACGCACAAGGAACCGTTTGTCTCCAATTCTGGTACCACATGTATGGCTCACATGTCGACACGTTGAATGTTTTCATCAAGAAAGGAAGTACAATGCCAACAACGCCTGTTTGGACCAAACAAGGAACACAAGGAGATAAATGGAGACTTGCACAAGTTGTTGTGAACCGAACACCAGCATTTAAGGTAAGGAAAACAGATAACATTCTCCACCGTTTTGGTCGTTCAGGACAGTCCTGCTACCAATTCCAGCTGTCCCCAATCTTAATTACATCTTTGGTTCATCCTTTAAATTTGTTTGAAAAAAGTTTGTTTAAAATACGCTTGTCAAATTGTTGTTTACCAAACTGAATTCCTTTTCTGCCACACCTAATGCTGGGGAGTAACTCTTGCAAAGTTATGAAGAGGCATTCTAGTGACAAAGTCGTTCTCTGCCACATCGATTCTGTAAAGGATGTCTGTTTATTCTTAAAATTTGCCCATTTTTAGTTCCAATAAACTTTTAGTTCCAAGTTCGTCCTTGGATAATTNGAAATTCTCCAAATTTTGGTTGTCCAGGACAGTCCTGCTACCTGATAAGAACATGGAAAGAAATCAGACTGCTTTTGGTTCTTATCTTTGGGTGTCTTTTTCACAAAAATCAGTCTGTATGCTCTTATTTTTGTCTGTTCTTGTTTGCGGGGTTTTACTGTATTTGTTTATTTTTCAGGCTGTATTCCAAGGAACAAGTGGACCAAGCTACCAAGGTGACATAGCTCTGGATGATGTTAGCTTCGTCAACGGAAACTGCCCACCTATCGGTAGGTATATTACTGTTACATGGGCAAATGAGCAGTATTGTGTCGCAAAATTTGAGATTTTGTTTTAGATTAAATACGTTCTGTTATGATAGAAGTTATGATCAAAAGTGATTTTGAAGCTGCAAAACGTCAATAGACAATAAGACTAAAGATGGCGGCCGCGCAAAGCATGCTAGTTTAAAGCTCCCTGGCGACCACCTAACGACATAAAAATCTTGGTCTGCCGTTTCGACTAGCTAGCTGCGGTAAAGCTCGGACCAAGTAATCAGTGTAAACAAATAGGACAATTTTGTAATTCGAACGCGAATCTTCAATTCGAATCAAAAGTTTACTGTTTCTGCTTTGGAAAGGTTTCCTTTCGAACCATGTTGCATTCGAATTCAAGGTCGATTCGAATTCAAGCTAGCTGGTCAAAACGGCCGACTGAAATGTTTTTGTTGTTAGATGGTCGTCAGGGAGCTTTTTACCAGCATGCTTTGCACCAAAACACAAAACAGAGTCTTTGGAGCCACCATTTGTAGTGTTATTGTCTATTGCAAAAATAAGGAACTCAGTTGACTTTATACTAGATTGTTAATTGCTACGCGTTATACTAAACTACTTTATGCGTTTTTGTGTTATACAATGTATCAGCCTTTGTATACCGATGTGTAAAAAATGCAAAACATTCCCCTGATGGTACTTTTCGAAATGATAATAAACTGTTTGTCTCATTTTACAGCGGAATGTGAGTTTGAATCAACCAATGTTTGTGGATACACCCAAGATGTTTCTGATGATTTTGACTGGACAAGAGGAACCGCAAATACAACAAGTTATAGCACGGGACCCCCATGGGATCACACCTACAAGACTGGATTTGGTGGGTATCCTATTTCATCATACCTTGTCTAATGCTACCGGGTTTTACAATTTTCAAATATTTATTTTCAAATTTTCAGTTGGTTTACTTCATGAAATTATGTAAAGTTCGAAAATTTCTCAAAGAGATTGTTCCATAATCCGTTTGTTCAGATTAATTTAAACGAGATTTCTTTGCAATTTAATAACCGTATAATATATCGACAGACATATTACTTATCAAACAAAACTTCGTCAAACTTAAGAAATTTGTGTGGATATATTTCCAGCTATCTACAACCACATAAGGCTATACAAATTCAAAATTAGGATAGTTTCTAAACTTGTCAAATCGAAAAAGATATCTTCGCTTATTTTACTTCAATTTCTCTATTAGAATGAAACGTTTACTTTAAAAACCAATAGGTGTGCCCAACCTACGTACCTGGAATCCTACGGCACGAAAATATTTTCATGTAACAGCTTAAATTTTACGAATAATACGCAGTTTGCCAGCAGTGTAACGCTTTGTAATTGCATTTTACTGTCCTCCTTTCAATTTAGGCCATTACATGCACATTGAAGCATCTTATCCACGCGTACCAGGCGATCGTGCTATAATGGAATCACCTCAATATCCTCCAACACTGGGAGGAAAATGCGTTGAATTTTATTACCACATGTATGGTGCTGATATGGGAACATTGAGAATATTCTTAAGAAAAGGAGGAAGGTTTGATCGTAAGCCAGTTTGGGCAACGAGTGGAAATCAAGGCAATAAATGGCTCAGAGGATCTTTTACTGTGCAAACTCCGCAAGCTTGGAAGGTAAGGGGCGTGGTTTCAGATACATAATTATTGTGTACCATATAGCTCGCGTTTCTGCTTGTAGTGATCTTTGTGCAGATCTGGAAGTGGAATTGAACTAAAAATAGAACAAAAGAAATCAATAAGATAAAACCCATATTCAAGAACCACCCACTTCCCTACTTTTAAGTGCTTGCAGGCTGAAATTCTATATTCGTTCTCATCGAAACACAATTATTGCTCTGAATACTCTAGAAATCAATTTGCTCTTCAGGCAAATTTTGAATAGGTGAAATAAAACTGTTTCACCTCACACATCCTGAACAGCACTTGGCTGTAATGGAGTTTAGCAATAAAGACTTTAACAGGCTGAGATAAAATTTAGCTTCCTATATGTAGGTTTTTACTGTATCATTATTGTTGTGTGTAGATGGTATTCCAAGAAACCGTGATCTTAGTTGTTATTACGACGAATGGAAATTATATAAACAGACTTACCTTTTTATTTCTTTAAAATAATTATTCTTTTTAAATAGAAGGAACTTTGCAGTCGTTACAGTACCAAAAACCTTCAATCTTCCTATTCCTTACACAGATCATATTTGAAGGCATTCGCGGTGGCGGTTACACAAGTGACGCAGCTATTGATGACATCACTATCCACAAAAACCCATGCCCACCGAAAGGGACATGTGACTTCGAACGTGGTACTTGTGGATACACTAACTTAGTCGATGATCAATTTGATTGGCTAAGACACGCTGGTTCTACGCCAAGTGTAAAAACCGGACCAAAGATTGATCATACTCTGGGATCTTCTCTTGGTAAGCAGATAATACTCCTTTTAATTATTTTGATTTATTCTTCATGTTTATCTTATTGAGTCATCTTGGCTTAGCACGATATAAATGGGTATTCAAATTAATATTGGCAAATTCAAGAAATTTCATTCAAATAGCTGTAGGCTTAAATTAGCTGTAATTTGGAGATATGATTAATTCTCGCCTACTGTAAGAATAAATTAATGACGATGACGATTCAATGTTTTCAAAGTGTACAGTATTTTAAAATCTTAAGATTTCAATTTCGCGACGTGGTAAGGAAAGTTCTTTCTGTTGAAAATAACACTTGACTACAGATTCCTAGCTGTTTAGACCGAAGGAAACCGGACTACAGTTCGAAAGTTCTTAGCAGAAATGTTGGCAGATTTAAGCTATTGGTACCTTTCACGCTAGACTGATCAAGGAATACCGGGTGATTACAGACAACTTGCACCTTTGTAGGATGGAGCGTGCAAAACACTGGGCAGTCTTTCTAGTGGCCTAACGAAAGCTTTAAAATTGACCTTTTATTCTGATCATTTTTGCGACATTTGATTGATGGCGTAAATACTAAACCATGGTTTCTAACTCGACATGAGATTTTTATTACTAGAATAACGTAAGATTCTTTTCAATTGGTCAATTACGTCAGCTTCTATAACAATCCAGAATGAGCCACTTCTTTTCAACTCACACTGTAGATTATCGATCTTGTTGATACCATTGACTGCATACAATTGTGGGGTGAGTGGCCAGAATGGTGGGGTGAGTGGCCGAGCGGCTTATACAGTTTTTATCAGGTGACTGAAGTTAAGCTCGGTCGAGTGAGGTCAAACTCCGGATGGGTGACCTCGGAGGCCTGACCCGGGGACTGACCTCTCAACTCATTTCGCCGTCCTTCAGAAGGGACGTTAAACTAGGGCCATGCCTGGATGCGGCATGCATAGTGTGGGCTTAAATTAGCTTTACGTAGCTAGAAAATTCTGACAGCCCACTTAAAACAAGTAACTGACTGACTGACCCATTACAACGACATACTTTTCTTGTAGGCCATTACATGTATATCGAAGCATCTTCTCCTCGCAAAGAAGGCGATATCGCTCATATTGCAAGTGAAGTATTTAAAGTCAACCCACAATTCAATTGGTGCGTTTCGTTCTATTACCACATGTATGGGTTTTCAACTGGAAGCTTGCTCGTGGAGACTTTGTATTTGCCATCATGGTCAAGGAATGGACGTAAATATTATCGAAGGCATAAGACCATTCAAGGAAATTTTGGAGATCAATGGAATTGGGTGCAGGTCGATATTGCACAGAGCTATGACTTCCAGGTGGGTAATTTTTTTTCGTTGGATTGTTTGTAATTCTTTTCATTAACTAAATGGACACAAATTAATAGATTTTCAAACTGAGGTTTATTTTGATTTTTCTAACAAAAGATCGATATGTCTGCCTTTTTTATTGGCTCAACAGAACATTAAAGGGAATAGACATATTGAGTGGTCGCTATAAATAGGCTACGAAAACGCCCACGCACCCATTGTTTCTTCAGCTACATAATGAAACGGCACGTGCCAACAGTATCAAATACAATAGACTATATTTTTAACTTGGCCCAGGCCAGCTTTTAACTATGTCGATTCCCTTTAAGAATAGCTTTGACAATATGCAGAAATACTTCGAAATCAGTTTTCTTCAAAATCGTCGATCTTTGTCTTAATACGCCCCATCCAAAACTGTAGGATCACAGACTCCCCCCCCCCCCCCCAAAGTGAAAAGCTTTAGCAGCTTCTTTCAATCGATCGATTCATTCATTCATTCATTCATTCATTGACTAATCTAGTGAGTATCTCCTCTGAATAAATCGTTTTTATTTGCACAGATTGTGTTTGAAGGAAAGATTGGAAAATCCTACGACGGAGATGTTGCGATAGATGATGTCAGTGTTACTGCAGGAAAATGTCCAAGTATGTCAAATTTTATTTGTTATTGACAATTATATGAAGGCATGTTACACTTCAAAATAGCTTAAAGATGCATACGACATTTAAATATTCATTTTCAAATGTGTTATGCTTTTGTGTGTCGTTATATTTCAGCTTGCCCATTTCAAGATTTGCTTCTCAAATATTTGTGAAATTGTTTATTTTAAGATATTTTGTCACCTACTGAGACTAACACATTTCCCCCCAAAGCTTTAAAGAACGAAATAGCAAAAGTTAGAAGCCTCGCAAACAATAACAGTTCCAAAATGTCATACATGCAGTTAAAATAGGATACATTTGCCATGATAGTCTCACGCTTCTGACACCATATGACTTAAATTTGTTTCTTTTTAACCCACAGCACCAACTCCTTCACCATCACCAAACCCATGTGCAGTCAGATGCAAATCAGACACAACAAAATGCATTCCAGCCACTAAGATCTGTGATTTTGTAAATGATTGTGGAGCGACTGACAACACAGATGAAGCCAATTGCGGCGCTTGTGATTTCGAAACAGGTAAGATTTGTTTTATCAACAGGATATTTTCAGGTTCTTGGGTAATCGAAGTGAGGTGGGTAAGGTTCACGCAGCTAACAAAAAGCTCTTGTCAACGCATTTTCTGGAACCTTGCTTGTTTTCCGGAGCCGCACTTGTTTTTTACAGCTTCGCATATTTTCTGGAACCTTGAATTGCCCAGATTATTGACAACCATAGACTTATTGCAGAAACGTTTGGCATTGCCTTTTAGCTTAAAATAAAGACGATTTTTGTTGACATTTGTAAGTGGATGATACCTTTTCAAAATTCCACATTCTAAGCTCGCAAATGGACTTTGAAACGAGTATTCATTTAGCCAAAAGTGCTGTTTTGCTTTCGCAAACATGAATTAAGTAACAAATTAAGTCACAGGAAGAGCATTATGGATGTGAGTTAATTTTAATCTTAAATGAATCTAAAAGGTTTTTCAAATGCTACATTTCCATAAGTCCTTCTAATTTGTTCCTGTTTTGCAGGTCTTTGCCAATGGAACGACACAAGCACTGGAGTTTATGATTGGGCACGCCAACGAGGATCAACAGCTACTGTCAATACTGGACCATCTAAAGATCATACTAAAGGTACTTGCTTTTGACTTGCTATGTGTTATCAATTATTGAATAGTTTTCAGCAAGCAATTGATGAAACGTTGAGGTAAACGCTCATCCTTTAAAATCATGGAAACTTAAACTAGTGCAGTTTCTGCTCCTTCACAACATATTTCTCGGACATCCCATCTATTAAACGTTCGTGTTTGATGTCATTTTGCAGCAATATTCTCTATATCATTGTAGATCAGTTCAGCTCAGCATTCATTTTGAAATTCCTCGGCCGACAAATGTCACTAGAACACCAACACCAACTAACTAAAATACAGGAGACATTTCAAACCTGCAGACTAACAAAGGAAAAAAACAGTGAAATTTGCACAGAAGTGTACAAAGAATAGGGAAATTTATGTAGTGAATCTAAAAAGGAGGAGCTCTCTCAGCAGATAGACCAGGAGGAAGAACCCCTAACTGCTTCAAACTTGATTGCANAATTCGTTTTTCTTGTGTGCTATATGCTTTGATTATAAACAGCGCTCTTACATTCAATGTGGAATTCTCAATATTTCTAAATCTGAAGGCCCTGACTAATACACTAACTTTTATACCAACAAACAAGGAACTTCAGTTTTAACCAACCAATCAAGATTAAGAATAACAACTAGTCAAACCAATCAAATTCAAGATGACCAAACCATTAGGCATGCGAAGAACAATAGTTTGACGTTCTGCTAAGTCGTTAAAGGAGCAATAATCTGAGTCAGTTTCCTAGTCTCTACTTCATACTGAGGCTGTTACGCATTCAAGCTGGTATTAACAATAAGAAGTAAAATTCCTTGACTCACAAAAGTGCCCGCTTGTTACTGCAACGTAAATGAATGGGCTATTGTTGCTATGCTAAGCAAGTTTCTAAAATTACTCAAAATACACGTGAAATAATAAGTGCGCATGGGGTTTTCCCAACGATCAGTTTTATGGGCCGCAGGACACTCATATCGATTAACCACAGTTCACGCTTCGCCTGAACTTTCATCTTCCATGCGATAAAATTTTAAAGAGCACAGATTAGAAATTCTGCTTTTATCTTTAAATGACCTCTCGATCTTTTTCATCAAAATAGCCAACTGTGAGTAAAAAGAATTTATCGCTATTATTCCATCATTATCATTGTTAGATAATCTAATTAATCCTGATCTTTTTACGAGTAACTGCATTCAAAAAATTTACCTTCCCTCTTTTTCGCAGGCAACCAATGGACACAAGGAATTGTATACATTATGAGGCGCACACAGCCATACACAATGATAGTAGAAGCCGAAAGATCATACAGCACGCGTGGAGATATAGCCGTTGATGATGTTTCGTTTCAAGGATGTGCTTTACCGCCTCCTGCAAGTCGTTGCTATGGTTTCTGGTGTTCCAAGACACGTGCTTGTATTTCAAGTTACAGACAATGTGATTTCACAGATGATTGCGGAGATGGCACGGATGAGATGAACTGCCGATATTCATCCACTATTTACAGGTTTGTTTTGTTTTATTTTTTAGGTATGATGTCAATTTCAAAACCACGTTTAAAAAATATGCAAAATTCAATGAAATCACTAGTCTTAAGATTCTCTTTTATTTATGTCAAAATTATTATTATCTTTGTGACAGCTTTGTTGCTGGTGCAGTGAGAATGTGTTATCGCACAGTGTTGTAATCCACTGACTTTTTAGCCAGAACTGTCAAGCGTACGAGGTTCGAGCCCCATCAACACCACTTCAGCGTCATGACAAGGGGTTGCGGACTCGACTAGGTCTTCTCTACTCCCACGATCCCAGAGCTTGGCGCTAAGAACTGCGACTTCACCTTCATCAGCTTGAAATTATCAATCTGGCTATTTTCAGAGCTGCCTGGTTTTCAAGCATACATGCAGTTATGGATTATCCCAATAACTGCTTTGTCTATCTTATGCTTCTAAAGGGGTTTTAAATTTCAGAAAAGAATGCATTTTATCATGCAAGATTTGAATGTTGATGAAAATAAAAGAGATACTCAAATCAGTCTCAGAATGTCTTAACTTGTTATTGTCCCAAGCAGAGGTTTTTGCAACGGTGTTCAAGACCTTCCAAACCAGGTTGAAATTCCTTGTAATGCAGCTAAATATTATAAATTACTTGAAATGAATTCAAAGTATTTGATATTTATGTTTCTTTCATACAGATGTAACTTCGAATACAGTTTGTGCAGCTGGAGACAGATGAAAGATGATCAATTCGATTGGACACGATCATATGGTTCTACTGATTCAGCGGGAACTGGACCCTTATATGACCATACAACCGGATCTAACTATGGTATATACTTACTTATTGTTGACTGTTAATGAAATTGTTTTAGAATTGAAATCAGCTCTCGTGTGTGTGTACCCTTAAATTAAAAACAAATAAAGAAAGTATAATGGCAACAGAGTTGAAAGGCAACATGAAAACGTTAGACAAATTTGAAGCAAAGGGTGATATTGATTCGTAAATGTAAATTGGGGGTGGTGTTCTGTGTTGTCAGTGGGTCTCACGTCTCACACTTGTGGCAGATTTGTACTACCTTACTCTTCACTATGTGACTACAGTTGTACCTCAGTAGTTGTCAGTCGTACCAACGTACGTTGTGCAGTTGAGCTCACCTGTTTCTCTTTAACACTGGCTTAATATCCAAATAGATATTGTTATTGTTAGAGGCAAGGGATAAGTTTATTAACTAGCAACGAATAATAGTTATTGTTGTTCTAGGGCTAAAGCATCCATGTAGCTTAGTCATTGATGATAAATCATGCTGAAGCCCTCTTTTGGTAGTTTAATAGTCCTAAACGATCCCTCTATGAAACTTGTTTGGTTCAACCATCCACATTGCCTATTCCATACGTATATAATACCTGTTTTTCTCTAGGATATTACCTATACGCTGAGGCATCATACCCACGTGTCAAAGGTGACAAAGCACGGATTTCAAGCTCCAATCTGATGCCAACGACCAGTGGTATTAGTTCTTGCCTGCTCCGTTTCTACTATCATCTAAAGGGTGACCATATTGGCAGACTCTCTGTTAAGACAAGACAATGTATGGGCACAGGGTGTCCAGAGACGCTTGTTTGGACGACGAATACAACAGCTGGAGATCAATGGGTCAGACATGCTGTACGGTTATACAGCAGACAACCATTCCAGGTAAGGGAAGGCCCAACCATGCCTTCATGCCGTCATCCTGCAGTGCCGTGTACCATTTCTTGCTTTCTGTTAACAAATTACATTCAACATTTGTAGCTTCCCTAATGGGCCGTAGAAATCCATTTGTTTACTATCGCTGATTGCTTTGAACTGGCATTTCAATAAAAAGCAACGCGCAACAGATGCTATCATTACAAAATCTGTTCTCGTTAGCTCAGCCAGGAAGATTACTATGAATTACTTGGTTTACAATAAACCATTAAACTGGGCGATATAGCAACTGACGACGTTTCCTTCCTCGGATGTTTCCCTTACCATAAACCACTGTCCACCCCAGCTCCTGTCAAACCCTATATTTTGTCCACACCAAGATCTTGTTTAACCCATGTTCTGTTTACCCTTACAGGTTATCATAGAAGCTGAACGTGGTGTCAATTACATGGGCGATATAGCAATTGACGATGTTTCCTTCCTTGGATGCTTCCCATACCGCAAACAACTGCCAACCCCAGCTCCTTCCACAACACCTAAACCAACGACCACGCCATGCCAAGCCAATCAATTCTATTGTCCCGGTGATGGTGTCTGTATCGCTTCAAAGAAGAAATGTGATTACAAGATTGATTGTCGAGATGGCTCTGATGAGCGTAATTGTGGTATGTTTTCAGATCTGTTCTGATCTGTTATTTATTCCACAAGATCGCTTGTGGAATAACCTTCCTACTTCCTTAAAGTCAATTTCAAAACATAAAAATTTCAGTAAAAAACTTAAAGAAAATATTATCTCCGCATACCAAAATTAACTAAAAAAATGTTAATGATTAAGACTTACAAACCAAACTTTGATCTCTTACTAACACAAACATATCTTACTGTTGAATTTTTTTAGCTTTGTACTATGATGTAATTTGTTTTCCTTTTTTCACATATCCTTTTAAGAATTTAATTTACGGCCCAGGCTAGATAAGCTCTGCTTCTCTTGGGTCGTGTAGAATACATACTTTTTTTATCTTACATTGTATTAGGCTGTTCTATTCTGCGAATAAAATTGAATTGAATTGAATTGTTAACATTTGAGCAAAGTCTAACAAGAAAGTGCTCTCTATTTATAAATATTTGACATTTTCAGTTAAAAGTATCATTTCTTGACTCCACCATGAATATTGTCTTGTCGAAAGCATCTGAAAGACTTCTGGCATTGAGCTATCATAAGAATTTGTTCGAAATATTTAGCAAAGAAACATTGATTTCCAATGGAATTTATCCCTAGTTAAACCCCAAATTTGAAAAGGTAACACAATATTTTGCTTTGATGGAACTCTCGATCGTGCCCACATTCGGACTGATCTAAAAAATTGCTTTTCTCTTGATTTTATTCGAATTCTACTGCGAGAAGCCATCTCTAAAACGAGAACCTTTTTTGCTTCTGGAATAATGGGATCTTGATTTTATTTGTACTTAGCTATGGTCATGACAGTTATCTGTTCTGACTTGTCATGTTTTAAGGAATACATGCAAAAACGTATCCCTAACCTTAAAATTCCTGACTTTCCATTTTGTAGGAAATTGTGATTTCGAGACAGATACGTGTAACTACGCAGATGCTAGCGTTGGTAAATATGACTGGGGACGAGCAAGCCCAGCGTTGTCTCCTCCGGTTGACCCAACTGGAAATGGCGGAGGACCATCGATCGATAACACGAAGAAGACTAACCAAGGTAAGCGGCACATTCCCATTCAAAGCGCCGACATTCTTGTTCTGTTGTAGCTTAGGCCTTGAAAACGTTCATTGGAAACTGACCTTAACAATTTAGCACAGCAAATCTAGAAAGATTCCTTGAAAATCTAACCAAGTTCAGATAATATGTAAATCAAGAAATCATAGAATAATCTAATTTGTAAAAATTAGATATGAATTAAAATTTGTGAAATGAATTAAAATAATCTTAATAACTGAAAATTCCGAGATACTAAAAATTCATGAAAATTATATCAATTTTGTTCATATAATTTTGCAATTTTGTACAATAGCTTCTACATAATCCCTCAGTTCCGTTCAACCGAGCTTCTCATTATTGCAATGACTGTTTGATATCCTCATTTAAACCGTGTATTCTCTCATCTTCCAGGTTATCTAATGCGAACCAAAGATGGTTCTGGATCATCCAACGTCAATGCAGTTATGAGAAGTCCACGTTTATCGCAAACAGGAGCCATGTGTGTCCTAGAATTTTACTATTACATGAATGAGTCCACTTACACCTCAGTGACAGCTTGGTCCAAGATCGGAGCCTTGTATTCACGAATGTTTTTGGGTAATTCACGAACAAATGGAAAATGGGTCAAGCAAACTATGGGTATTGGAGTGAAGCCTGCAGGTATATATCTAGTTGTTTCTTAATTTTGTAGAAAGGTGGTGTTTTGCGGATAAAGCCCTTCTTTCTGGTTGCTCTGTAATCAACTCTATCTGTTTGACTGATATTTAGCAGCAAAAGCTGAAATTTACGCTTGATCAAAGAAATACAGGTTGACTCAAGAAATGTCCCACTGTTTCACAACATCATTGCAGCAAATATACTTGTGCTGTAATATCAAAATTGATTTTCTAATAGCCAAAAGAGTGAAATATTTTCTTGTATTTTTTGAGTAATTTTCAAGATAATAGTCTCTTGGTAAATACGAAAGATTCAAAGATCTGTCTTGCAGGACAGTCGGAAAATGGCACTTAAAGACTGTTATTCTAAAGATCACCATCAAAATATAAAAATACTCTAATTTTCTACTTATTAGAAAGATCAATTTTTATTATTATAGTGCAAATATTTTTGCTGCAATGATTTCTCAAAGAGGGGGACATTTTGTTTCAGTTTTGAGCGCAATAATTTTTGGTTGCAAACTATATTTGAACCTGAGAAGTTAGATTCCGAAAAGACATTACTTTATCAGCAAAACTCTTGCAAAATGAAAATAAAAATTACTTTTATTAATGTCTTTCTTGATTTTAGGCTGGCAGTTGATACTCACTGGCTACGGAAAGTTTGTGTCAGTTGATGACGTCAAATTCATAAACTGCTCGTTACCACCAGATAGAGGTGGCCAGTGTAAGAGCAACGAGCTTGGTTGTAGTAATGGTGCTTGTGTTTCTGGAGATAAGGTAAATTTATATTGCATTGAATACTGTTGTATTATAGATTTGAAGATGGCATTGAATAAATGTTCAAGATTCTTATTATTATCATCGAAAACAGGTCACAGCAAATCGTTAGATAAGATCCTAAACTTATTACCTGGGTCCCTTGTTGTTTCCCTATGCTCGTTGACTTGAATTGTTTTCCTTTTGGTAAACAAAGGCTCATAATATTACTCTGAAAAACTTGGCCCTATTTAGGCCCTCGCCACAATGCGACGAATTCTATTGTAATTCCAGCTTCAATCGACAGTGTGAACTTTACACTCTTATGCTAATGTTTTGCTATTGACTTCATGCCGAATGGGATCTTTGCCGCATTCGTTTCTGCGAGGTGATGGCCGAGAATGGGCTTTAGGCAGGGTCATCTTTTTCTTTGTTTCATTATGAAACCCTGTTGAGTAAGGTTTAGCGCAGGGTTACAAGGGACTTATAGAATCAGCCTACTTTTGTTGCTATAAGTAAGCAGTTATTTGACTTTGATGAAATCTCTTCCATTCCAAGACATGTGATTATCAAAATGATTGTGGTGACAATAGCGATGAGAGATCGTGCACTGCATACAAGGAGATGTGTGACTTTGAATCCAGTAAATGTAATTGGATTCAAGCCACAAATGATAATTTTGACTGGCGAAGGAAGCGTGGTGCAACTGGGTCTAGTGGAACTGGTCCTGGAACAGACCATACCAAAGGTAAGATGCGTACGGAGATTTATTTTTCAAGACTAGAGAGAAATGATTCGTGGAGTTCTGCTTGCCTCCAGAAGCACATTCTAAGAACGATGCGAAATATCCTTTTGATGTGAACTGAATTCAAGGAAATCAGATGGACGTCACTGCAAGACGATTTATACCGAAATCAGGATTAGACATTCTTCGCAGCAATAAAATTTCAAACGTTTTTGGTAGTTTGATACTGGTTTTATTTGACATAAACATGTTTTGAACGTTTCGAACCAAACTTGGTTCATCTTCAGCGAATAATTAAAGTTACAAGGCAAATTTATACCCTAAGACAAACAAGTAATAGAGGTAAACAAGCGTGAGTTACATTTTCTACGCGAGGGGAAACCCGGGGCCTAAGTCCCAAGGGAATAAAATAAGGCACATCAAAAAAGAACTAAAGGGATAGATGACTGCTGGGAATTAAGTTCAGGTCGATCACGTAAAATCAAAAGGCTTTCGTGAATAAGTAAGTCAAAATCATTATTGGCTCTGTCCAAAATAGAGAAATCATTAAGCGACGCGGCGTGTCCTGATTGGTTAATATGATCCCCGATGGCAGAAGAACTCCCTTTTATTTGAAGACCAGCTTTGTTAATTCCCAAGTGCTCTCCGCATCGAGTAATCAAATTACGAGATGTTTTTCCATATTACGAGGCATGGCAGCCAGGACACTGAAACTTGTAAACAACAGAAGAGTGCATGGTAATAGGAAAGCGGTCTTTAAACGGGAAGAGTGATCCGATGCGTTTTAGGGAATCAGTAAATCCTTATTTCAGTGTTGCAGGCTATCCATGCTTCAGCTTTTTTTGGGATGCATAGAATACATTGTTGTCTTCTTATAGATCTGTAATGTTATAAAACAGTAAATCCCCGCGTATAAGAACCTACTTCTTAGAAAGCCAGAATGAATTAGGTTCTTATATTAAAGGTACTAATGTTAATTTCAAGGTATAAAAGTTCTTATTTGAAGGGTTCCTTGTGTAAATCTCTTAAGAGATTACCACCAAGAGATTTTCAGCCCCTTTTAATTGTTTTTGCAATGTTATAAGGATCAATAACTAATTATAAGCTTCCAAATAGCAGAGGAGGATGTTCAGATTTTGACAGCCAACTGGGACAAAATCGAACTTAATAAGGACCATCAAAAATCAACCTTGTAATAAGAATATAGTTTTCCATCAAACTGAAACAGGTTCTTAATTACGAGGTGCATAATTTAGGAAAAACAGCTTGTAGGTTCTTATTGTTGTGGAGGTTCTTCTATGCGGGGATTTACTGTATTTCACGAAAGCTGTTTATTTGAATTGAATCGTTTTATTTCTCCGCCTTACAGGAACCAGATTGGGTTATTACATGTACATCGAAACGTCTTCGCCAAGGATAGTAAATGATACTGCGCAGCTAATGAGTGCTCCGTTTAAACCTGTCACTGGCTCTAACACGTGTACTTTGAGGTTCTTCTATCATATGTTCGGAGATCATGTTAATGAATTGAATGTTTTGGTGAAGATATCTGCAAATCCGTTAGCTCCAATGACCAAAGTTTGGGGAAAGAAAGGTAATTACCGCTTGGCTCATAAAATATCCCCTTATTAGCCTTTGCTTTATTTTTTATCGAAACAAAATTCATTTCAGAAGTAAAAGACTAAATTATTTTATGTAGAAGTTTGGTTGCCTTTAGAGGAGAGCTACTTTCGTTATCGTGGAATCTGATGAATTGTCTTGTTTGGAGAACAGCTTGAGAATTGTCAGAACATTGTGATTAGATATTTTGAGTCTTTAACATCAACGCATTAGTTTTGTTGCGAGTAAGGCTACTAACTGACAATGTTACCCAAAATAGGAGTATAACAAATAAATATGCAAATCCAACATATAAAATAATGAGAATAGCTAAGTCAATCATCCCCCTCCTCCGCCCCCTTGTTTGAGAGTTTCCTTTGATCGTGTGGTTCGGGCTTATAAGCTTTCTGCAAGTGTTAATTTTGGTATGTTTCAGAATATCTCAAAAGGCTCATGCTTGATAGTAACAAAGCAATTTCTATCAAATTCACTGCATTTACTGGGGCTACTATGTCTAGAGTCAACTAGGTCTAGCATTTACTGGGGCTACTAGGTCTAGAGTTAACTAGGTCTAGCATTTACTGGGGCTACTAGGTCTAGAGTTAACTAGGTCTAGCATTAACTAGGGCTACTAGGTCTAGAGTTTACTAGGTCTAATATATTCATTTTTAGCTGTTTAAAGAATCTTGTGATGTAAAATAGCCTAGGAACATTCTCTAGATTTAATTTCAAACAGGATCGAACATGACGGTTCACTTATTTTTCTTCACTTGTAGGAAGCCAAGGAGATTTCTGGTACAGAGCTGTAGTCAACCTCAGTTCCATGAAATTAAACTACCGTGTCGTCATTGAAGGAAAACGAGGCGGTGGTTACAAAGGAGATATAGCCATTGATGACGTATCATTCACACCAGGATGTAATGTTGATTTCAGTGCTACATTACCCCCGGATCTTATCACAGCATCTCCTCCACCTGGATGTAAATCTGGAGATTTCAAGTGAGAGTTTTAATTATTATTTCGATCTAAGGGCATGATTAGTTATCATGATCTAAGGTTATTTTGGCTTGTAAGAATGCCCGACAATCGTTCTTGTAGTAAAGCGTTTGTGCGAAAAGCTGGCTGTGAAATTTCGACCAAAACGATGTTGTATTTGGAAAAACAACACGCTGCGGTATTGGGATTGTGTTCATCTATCTAACGTTACAATATGTAACAATACTGTCTGATATTGGATTGGAGGATAGAACTACCCAATTTATATGACGCAAAATTTGTATGACAAAGAACTACCCAATTTATATGACGCAAAATTTGTATGACAATTTTAAAATGATTTGCACGGAGTACCGACCAGGGCAGACATTACCTATTCTTCCTCAATTTTTCGGTAACCATCCTCTCTCCCAGATCTATATCACAATGTTAAACATAACTTTTTTTCGAAAAAAAATTTTTCCTTCTAAAAGGCAACAGACCATTTAAAAGTGGCTTGAGCCATTCTCTTTTGATGCCTGTCAAATTTAAACCAATCAAATAATGCGAAGTCTGAAGTTCATCTAACTGCGCATGTTTGGCTTGAGTTAATTGTGTTCTACTTCAAAACCGCTCGGTGGTTCAGTGCCTTTAAATACCATGAAAACTATAGCTTTCCTCACTAACTATCAACGAATTCGGGAGCTTATTCCTTCATCTTGAAGACAGTTCTTGTCTATACCTGCAAGCTTTGAATCCAACTTTGTGTTTACTCTTAGATGTGTATCTGACGGCAAATGTATCAAGGTATCGAAATACTGTGATTTCAACAAAGATTGTACTGATGGATCAGACGAGGCAAGGTGTCCTAGCACCTGTGATTTCGAGACTAGCACATGTGGATGGGGCAACACAAGGATAGGCGATAGAATGGACTGGGTCAGACATCAAGGGAAAACACCATCTAATGGAACCGGCCCACCGACTGACCATACGAAGAATAATACACTTGGTAAGGAGCCTAGTGTACTTTTCTTGTAATTGTTTTTTCTCGATGACCACGAAGTTTGTTATTTCGCCAAGAATTCTTCCTTCTTATTGGCGTAGAATTTCGACTCTGAAGAATTTCAAGCTAAAGATGTATTCTATGATGAGATTTTAAATTTATACTAAATCTTTGGGTTCTTTAAATCTCGGCAGATGCTTCCAATTTTTTCGTGGGGCTCCGTATAGATTTATGCGAGATCTTTTGCTGTGATTTCATGAATTTCCTCTAGTTTCAAAGATGCGTTACATTTTCTAGAAATATTGAGTTTGCTCAAATTTAGCTAGGACATAAGTCCTTAGATTCAGTAGTTAAAAGTAGTGATCTATTGTTGATCCTCAAAGTTGTAAGATTTTGAACAAACTTCCTTCATTGGATCTCATGCCTTGCACGACACGTCATCGCATGTTGATTTTGTTTGTTTAGACCATTCTTTTCAAGACACACACATTCTTTTCAAGTCATAAAATCACCTATATATCAGTCTCAAGCCTTTTATTGCACCCAAAAAATTATATATTACTATCAAATTGCTCGAAACGATTGGTCGTGAAAATACGAAAGATCTTTTGTTGTCTCTCTTCGAAATTGTAGGTAAACTGATAACGTATTCTTCAAAAGTGTTGCAAGGTTTTTGTCTATGAATGATCTGTTAGACAGAGTCTATGACCCCGCAGATCAAATTTCTTGCCTACCTTGTGTTCATAACAATTAACTTTCTCCTTTTCTTTAGGTTATTACATTTACTTAGAAGCATCTCAGCTAGGAGGTGGCCCATACCCAAACGCACATTTCCTCAGTCCTGTTTACTTCAGAGGTTCACGAAACTGCAAATTCAACTTCTGGTATAACATGTATCATTGGAAAGCATACCCTAATCTGGCATTTAGCGTTCTGTACAGGAAGAATGGACGAGATACTGTGTTGTGGGCCACTGGCACAAAGACGAGTGACAAATGGAGGGCTGCTTCTGTTCCGCTACCAAATTGCCCTACAGATTTCCAGGTTCGTGTTCAGTTTTGCCAGTTTTAAACTTTAAAGGTTACTAATGTAGATAGACGAATATTTACATACTGTCCTGAGTAAGTTCGACAGATTTTCCCATCGACAGATTTTCCCATGTGACACAATGGACCCAGAGGTGGAAATTTGGCCAAAACAAAGCATTTTTATCTTAGTTTTATAGTCTTATTTATTTTAAAAACATGTTCCATGATTTTAATCACTTCCGACCGACTGTCTTTGAGTCATTTCTCGCCTTGTTGTTAGTATCATCACACTGAATTGGTAGCAAATTTGATGAAACATTATATGGCCTGTTTTGAAGGTTTTTTAGATGAGGCATTTTTTATACAATTGCTTGTAACTAGAGAAAGATTCAATCGATTTTGACCAACTGAATTCTGTGCCTAAGTTTTTTTTATAAACCAATGCTAATTACTACATTACGTACACTATCCAATACTAAAATACAAGAAAAGATATTACAATATTACAAATACTATAATACTGAATTACTACAATACTACGATATTACGATGTTACAGTATTACTACAAAGACATAGAACAAGCCAGGACGATACCACAGAGGGTATGTTCGGGCTCATCTCCTCTGCAGCCAACATTGAAACAGTACAAAGATAAACACAACACCTTTAGGGTGAACGTGATGGGAACACTGGTATGTGCCTTAGTTGACATGTTAGCTACACAATAAACGTAACTCCGTAAGAATATTATGAATAGTTGGAAAACGACATGCTTAAAAACGTCCAAACAGTTTCCTGACTCACTCGATAGGGTAATTAGTTTTCTGCAAAATGGTAAGTGAAAGGGATCATTTGTAATTATCATATTTTATATTCTCTCTCCATCAGATTGTTTTAGAAGCACGTCATTACTGGCAATCAAGCACAGACGTCGCAGTGGATGATATCAGCTTCCTATGTNCTAAAATACAAGAAAAGATATTACAATATTACAAATACTATAATACTGAATTACTACAATACTACGATATTACGATGTTACAGTATTACTACAAAGACATAGAACAAGCCAGGACGATACCACAGAGGGTATGTTCGGGCTCATCTCCTCTGCAGCCAACATTGAAACAGTACAAAGATAAACACAACACCTTTAGGGTGAACGTGATGGGAACACTGGTATGTGCCTTAGTTGACATGTTAGCTACACAATAAACGTAACTCCGTAAGAATATTATGAATAGTTGGAAAACGACATGCTTAAAAACGTCCAAACAGTTTCCTGACTCACTCGATAGGGTAATTAGTTTTCTGCAAAATGGTAAGTGAAAGGGATCATTTGTAATTATCATATTTTATATTCTCTCTCCATCAGATTGTTTTAGAAGCACGTCATTACTGGCAATCAAGCACAGACGTCGCAGTGGATGATATCAGCTTCCAATGTAGTGACCCTGCTCCTCCGGCATCATGCCCTGCATCGCAGTTCCAATGCTCTGTAACGAAACAATGCATCGACCAAGCAACGTTATGTGATAATGATAGGAATTGTTGTGATGGTTCAGATGAAACCGCTGCACTTTGCAAGAATTACAAACGGTAAGAATTTATGAAAATCCAAACAAAGCTAAACCATTCTGTTTTTGGATATACATTTGTTAATTTTCTGCTACATTCTTGTCTTATTTTAGGAAATCCTAACCCTAACCCTAACTCTAGTGTGAAGCGAGTTGCAGTTTTGCAAACCACCCTATCCAGAAATAAGTTAAATTCTTTAAAACTAAAATTTACATAACTTTTCCTCGATTTCAGAATGGTGGATTTATCTCGAAAACTGCTGAAAAATGTTTTTATTTTCTTTCTCTTATTAGCTTGGGTCTTCAAGTAACACCTTAACCAAGTTTAAGCGAAAAAGCTAACCCAAAATATGTAAAGATTTATTTCCTGCAGTCGAATTTTGTGTCTCTGTTTGCCATTTGGCAACAAAAAGCCTTAATCAACAGTTTATCAGTTTTTAGGTCAAATTTCCTCGTCTTAAATACCTCTAAGTCTTCTTGTTTGCGGTATTGAAATACCAACGTATTCTCACCGGATCCTTCTTCCTTCCTTCCAAACCACTAAGATACGAAGAGAGCAAAGGGGGCTTCGCTGTCTGGAAGGAAAGTAGGAACATGAGAGCCGTCGCAGAGGGAGGAGCGGTGGGTCGATTTTATTACTGTGCACTGCTTGTTGCTCACAAAAAAAGCTGAAATGAGCTCCGAATTTTCCTATATACCGTCCTATTCCCTAGGGGCTATGACATTGCTCTCCCCAGGCCTCTCTAGCAATCTCAGGTGTGTAGCACCTTAGAGTCTTGGAATTTCGTGAGACTTTTCCCGTGAGAATACTATATAGTTTCAAGTGGTTAATTTTGTTATTTCTTTCAGTACATCATTTGAGACTGGCTTGGGAGATTGGACACAACTCAAGAGTGACACATTTGATTGGACTTTGATAAGTGGTAATACCGGCAGTGCCATGACTGGACCAGTTAGAGATCATACGTTACAAGAGGAACATGGTGGGTCAATTTTCCAATCAATTACTGATAGTTTTATCATAATTTTTGTTGTTTTATAATTTTGTTTTTCTTTCAAAGTCCGAAATCTATCGAACAGCTAGCGGTAGTGGCACATAATCTTGATTAGCTCACAAATCAGACACACCTCCGCACAAATCAGATACACCTCCGCACAAATCAGACCAACCTAAATTTGGCTAATCACATAAAACTGCAACAAATTTAGACGAATTTTACCCCTGTTTACCATCCTTTGATCCTTCGCAAAACCATTTTCTGTTGCATGAAAACTCTTGTTTTTAAAACTATTTTATATAAAAATCTTCAAAATAGAGGGCACAAAAGCACTGCAAGGAACGATTTATCTTAATATTTGGGAAAACTCCAAGCCGTCAATCAACCAGTTTCACTTATTCCGTTGTTTATATCGTAGTTTAGTTGAATTTAGTTATGCGATAGTTTTACAGATATTGTTTATCCTGTATACATTGTACGTTTTAAATGGAGGGTCCCTTGTAAATCAATAATTAAAGTTATTGATTGCGAAATAAGAAATTACAGTAAGTCCGTTTTTTTCAACGCAATCTTCAAGTTCTGTACCATAACAAAGACTTCAAATATGAATTCGTTTCAACTCTTTACAGGCAAGTACATCTTTATGGAGGCATCAAGTCCACGCAAAGCCAACGATACAGCTCAACTTGCAAGTCCTACGATTAAAGGCACTGAGTCACGCGTACGAAGAGCTGTTGGTGACTGCAAAATGCGATTTTTCTACCACATGTTCGGCTACCACGTTGGACAACTCAATATCTACACTGCCACAACATACGGGCAACCAGGTACCAAAGTTTGGAGCATGTCTGGCAGCAAAGGAGATATCTGGATCAGAGGAGAAGTTGCTTTATCGAATGCTGCTGATTTCCAAGTGATTGTTGAAGGTATCGTCGGAACAGGATATTCTGGGGATATTTCACTCGATGATATTTCGTTCACACCTGGATGTAACTTCAATGGTGCTAAACTGCCAGGTAAGGATTGCACTGCTTAAATTGGTTTTTTTCATTGGCTAATTTTTGTTGTTGGTTGTTGTTTATTTTTTATTGTTGTTTATTATTCATTGCACAATGCGTAACATGGATAACGATATTTTCGTAGAAACCTCTTTTGTAATTTGATCAGAGATTTTTTGGACACTTTGTTTGCTCGGGGTTTTGATCTACTAGCGAATGTGTATTGATTGATTGATTGATTGATTGATTGATTGATTGTGTATTGATTCACAGTACTCACGGTATTATTTTAACAGATTAAATCGGTTGGTAAAAGCGAATTTTGGGTTTTCCTTTCATATAAAGCAAATAAGTCTATCATATAAAGCAAATACGATTTAAAGTATCTCTATAGTATTTATATCTCTGATACCAGAAGGAATCTTTTGACTTTAAGAATTTTTTGTATAGTTTATTCTTTATTGAGATTGATTTTATTTACGGCAAACACTAGGTGCCAAAAGACGCAACAAAAGCAACAAAGAATCTGTCCCCGAAATTGCCTCGTACAAAGACTTACCGTAATTCTTATGTCAAAACTTTCGTCAGCATGAAACGTAGCTCCAATGATGATCCTCTCAGTTTACTTAACTTTAACTAAAGAAATTGTAGTAGTTGCTTAAAACTAAGTAGCTTCAATCGGAAATCCCTTTTAACGATATTAACTGCGCGGTTTTTGCTAACATTTATGTTAATGAGTGCGAAGTTGGGCATGTGATCAGTAACCTTTGCAATAAGGTTTCCTAAGTCAAAATATAAAATCTTTTGGTTTAGGGTCAATCCTGACCGCAAGAAAATTAGTCAAATTTCAAATCGTTGCTAGAACGGTTTGTCAAAGTTAACTCTGCTATTGAATATCAGTTTATACATTCTCATAACATATTTTATTACATAAAAATAAAGCAGATGTATGCCATTTTTGATGATTTTGTTGCATTACCTCAGGTTTTTACTCATTTGACAGTTTAGTTCTTTTTCTGAAAATAAGTTTGTTTTGACCGTAGGCCAACCAACTCCCCCACCAGTGGATCCTTGCTACCCTAACTTCCAATGTGTAAAAGATGGAGTATGCATTGCACGTCGCCTCGTTTGCGATTTCACACCAGACTGTCCTGGAGGCACAGATGAGGCTAGTGATATGTGTGGATATCCTTGCAACTTTGAGAATGGATATTGCGGATATAGGAATCTCTTTTCTGATGATTATGACTGGCAAAGACACAGCCAAGGAAGCCCAAGTGCGGGGACAGGACCATCGACAGATGCATCTGGAAATAAGACTGGTTTGTTCTTCCTTCGTACTTGTTATTTACCTAAGTTAATTCAGATGAGTTTATTTACCTTTATGCTGGATGTGTCAATTTATTTCAGGAAAATCAATCAAAGCGTTTTTTTCAGGAATTAAGGATTATTATTCTCGGGAATTTTGTTGAACATGCTGCATAGAGGACTAGAAATTTCGATACAATTTGCCTGCATTCCAGCTTCAAGGCAATTTCAGCGGGCATATGAGCTGGATCGTCCTCTAGCCAGAGAAACAAATGACAAATGTGTATTTCTTTCATATTAAAGTCTTTGCCTGGTTTATTTCTGTTCCCTAGAAAGCAATTGATACAGTTGTGCTCATCCACCTAAAAGCTGAAAACAGGACGAACTTTGATCGTAAATTCTAGTTGTTTGTCTGGTGTTCCAAAAAATTTATTTTTAGTGAAATAAATGTTTACATCAAAGCTAGATTTTCAATCACAAACTGAAATCAATTCATGAGCGTTCTGGAAACGCCGATGCATTATTTTGGAGACCCTATATTATTTTGGAGATTGTTTTGAATTTCTAAGTCGGGACCGAAATCATTAATAAGATGAATTTATCTTGACAGGTATGTACGCCTACCTGGAAGCATCGCAGCGTCGATACAACAAAAAGGCAGTCATTCAGAGTCCTACATACGGAGGCTCCTTCGCAGATTGCACAATGACCTTCTATTATCATATGTACGGTGCTAATGTGGGATCCTTATGGTTACGATTGACTGATATCAATGGAACAACAGTTATGTGGAGATACGAAGGTTGGTACCTACTATACTTTGTGGCCTTTCGTGGTTTACGTTTTATCACTCGTTTGACAAATTTTACTGCATAAATCTTACAAACTTTTCGCATTTGTTCATTCTAAACTCTTCTTGTCACAAGGGATCGGACTTCATTTTGGGGAATTGTTTTGCAAATAGACTGCTCAAACAGAAAATGACTGCCAGCTTATTATAACAAGGGCAGATTTAGTAACTATAGCATTGCATTCATTCCTTTTGATTGATGTGCCAATACAAAGGCTTTTGCAAATGAAAGGACTTCTACGGCCGATTAGCCAAGGCGCAAAATTAAATAAATGAAACTGCATGAATTTCCCTGAAACCTGGGTGGCTACCTCACTGGACTTGCATGTGAAAAGAGGCTGTGAAGGAGACATGAGCAATTATTGAAAGTAGAAGGACAAACCTAAGCATCAACGTGAATGTTTTTATTTTTCTTGTTTCCTAATGAGTTTATTCTTATTTTATGCAAATTTTGTATTTTAGGTCGCAACCAAAATAAATGGGTGCAAGCGGAAGTTTCGATTGGACGTCGCCTTCATACATTCAACATGTCATTCACGGGTGTCATTGGCAACGGTTGGCAAGGTGATATTGCTATCGATCAAATTGATTTTGCGAATTGTACACGACCGACGACATGCACAAATCCAGTCGGAAAGCACATGTAAGTCATCGCGAAATTCGCGTCTACGCTACGCCATAGTTTTTAACTTATTGACCATAACAAGTTCACAATCTGATACCCAGTTTCGCTCCACATAGAAATGGGTTGATAAAACTTTATTTTGATTCAAACTTGTAGGTGAAGAAATCCCTGCTTTCCCTAGCATTCTCAAACTTTAGTTTTATAGCTTGGGATACATACGAAGGCATAAATAGATGTTTTGGGCAATTTTGTCTACAATCTGTTTTTGAAAGCAGGAAGCTGTTTTGAAGCTTACAGCAAGAAGATTTATGGTGTGTTTGCGTTATGTTAAAGGCTCTTCTTCAACCAGCAGCCTTTGCGCGTACATTTCAATTGTGGCAGCCATTTTCGTAGACCACAAAAATCTTCATTTTCATAAAAAAGAGCACGCAAAGGACCATGGTTGGACTAAAGCCTTTAAAACTGATAATTTGGTCGTAATAGACGATTGCGCTAAAGATGGCGGACAGGAATTTTTTACCATGATGCTTTGCGTCGAATTGAATTTCGAATGATTTGATTAGTTGATTTCTTCAATACCGCAAAGGATCTTGGTAAAAAATTCCTCGACGCCATCTTTAGCGCAATCGTCTATTGTTAGTCCTTTTCCAAGCCCTTCCAGAAACAGCTTTCAAGCAAAGTCTTACATTTTAAGTCTCGAACGGTAAGACCGATTGTGATGAAATAAATTGTTACACCTGAGTTAGCCTTTCTACTATTAGTTTATGTTTGTTTATTTTGGCGAATGCTGATACTTTTTTACTCACCTGGTATTTGTATATTCGTATATGATTTCATTCATTTCATTTCATTTTCATCAAAATTCAAGCTATTAAACTAATAAACAACATATCTATGGTATGGTAGCTAAAAACATCAACACAATTTAACATACGAACTTTTAATACTTTACTACCGATCTAATAACATCTTTGCGTCGAATTGAATTTCGAATGATTTGATTAGTTGATTTCTTCAATACCGCAAAGGATCTTGGTAAAAAATTCCTCGACGCCATCTTTAGCGCAATCGTCTATTGTTAGTCCTTTTCCAAGCCCTTCCAGAAACAGCTTTCAAGCAAAGTCTTACATAAGTCTCGAACGGTAAGACCGATTGTGATGAAATAAATTGTTACACCTAAGTTAGCCTTTCTGCTATTAGTTCATATTTGTTTATTTTGGCGAATGCTGATACTTTTTTACTCACCTGTTATTTGTATATTCGCATATGATGATTTTAACAAGAATTCAAAAATATACTAAAACTTAGTTTGACTTGATAATTTTGATAATTTGAAAACTTTGTAATTTTAACAGATGCCGAAACGGTGCTTGCATAGACGAGAACAAATTATGTGATCTAACAGATGATTGTGGAGATGGCAGTGATGAAGACCTCAATACGTGTGCTGGTTACATTGGATGTGATTTCGAAAATGTCGTTGATCAATGTAATTGGACACAATCTACTGATGACGATTTCAACTGGACAAGGGATAATGGTGGAACGCCAACTGTAAATAGCGGACCAACTAGAGATCATACTTACGGAACCGCACTTGGTAAGCTTATAAGTCTTCATCTATGTCTGATTTCTATCCAGCTACGACATTTTCCTTATCTTTCATAGTACTTTTCCTGACTGAGCCAACGAGAGCAGATTTTGCAACGATAACATCTGTTGCGTGTTGCTTTTTATTGAAACGCCAGTTCATAGCAATCAGCGATCGTAAACAAACGGATCTGTAAGGCCCATTAGGGAAGCTACAAATGTTAAATGTAAATTTGTTTACAGAAAGCATGAGTGTTTATCGAAAGAGGAAGGTGCGATCCAAACATCCGCTCCCTTAGATTCCATATATCTAATTCAGCTGCTCAGAATTAAGTGTTTGAATTTCACACAGAAATATACGAGAATTGTAACGCAACTTTAGCGATAACTTCTTGCGTAGATTGCGTGAGATTCGCGACAGATAAAACTGATCAATTTTAGAATCTATGGCACTGGAAGAAAGCGAATGCTTTAAACTTGCTGTTGCATACGCAAAGTTCGGCACATGTGTGTCATACTGTAAATAGCAAAGGATCGTAAGCAGTGTAAATTATTGTGTTCTGCGTTTTCGTTAAAGAAATACATGTTCATATTTTCATATTATTCCATCATAGTTTCATCCCATAATTTATTTCCAAGGTTATTACATGTACATGGAAATGTCGGGTCGACGTAGCAACCAGAAAGCCCGAATTGTCAGCATCAAATTCCACGCTCTGCAAGGTGGTCAGTGTAAGATGAGAATGTTCTACCATATGTTCGGCCGACATGCGAAAGATCTAAATGTTTACATCCAACGAGACGGCAGTCAAGCGTATACGACATTGTTTACAGCAACTGGCAATAATGGCGATAAATGGATGGGGGCAGTTGTTGATCTGAGCAAAGAATATACACCATTTAGAGTTATTATCGAAGGTTTGTTTCTAAATTTATAAATTAATTGATAAAAAAGAGATTGTTGATTTTCCTAAGAGCTGTTAGTTATGTCATCGCAAATTGATCCTCCACACCAAAATGGAAAATATAAAGTTTGACACTTAGAGAGGCAGCATAAATTTTCTTCCAAATGGCCAATTTGACGAAGGCCAACTAAATACGTTCAGTGGTGAGCACTAGCGGGCGAGAGGATGCTGGGAGGATAATGACCTTTTGTTTGAAAACAATGGGGTTAACAATGCTTGTCAACTGAAACAATAGCGTTGCCCTCCAAATATTTAGCAAAGTATCCGCTTTTGTATACGTTCTCCAAGGGAGCGTATATACAGAAATTAAATTCTTTCAATTTGATAATTTGTGTATTTTGTTGGAAATCTTTGATATAAGTCTAGTTTATTGTTTTATACTCATGATAAACTGTTCTATGCCTGGACTTGACAAATGCCTCGCGCTTTTCTACGCGTTTTGCTTATACTATCGTTTCTTAAAGCAGTTTTGCAAGATGTTTTGAGGATCTTTTTTATCGTTTGAAAACACATGTTGGTCTACTTCAAAAAATAATAACAAAAGCTTCTAAATATTTGCAAAAAAGGGATACTAATCAATGTCGAAAATATTTGCAATAATACTTACAAAAATACGTTACAACTTATAAATGGATAATTTATTCAACGCCGTATTTTCTCATATTGACAGGCATTGCAGTCACTTTCCCCCCCTTCCAATTGTTTTATTGGTCCCTGAAATCATCATTATTTGGCTAACTTCATTGGTTTATTCTATAGGTGTTCGTGGAATCAGTTACCTTGGTGATATCGCAGTTGATGACATCACATTTACCCCTGATTGTATCACAAATGGAAGCAGACCTGTGTTCCCTACGAAACCACCAATTTGTGGAACATCTCAATTCACATGCACCACCTATCAAAAATGCATCCCTATTTCACAAAAATGTGACGGAATTAATCAATGTGTGGATGGGTCGGATGAAGATAAAGCCATATGCAAAGGAGGAAAAACTGGAAAGTCAACTGGTAGTCAAAGTGGAGCCAGTAAGTCTTGTTTAAGATCTGTAGGGCCTTACTCATGCCCCAGGGGTTATTTGGTAAAATCTCGAAGAGGATCCTCATTTGAGCAAATTTTATTCCTAATTAAAGCAACACTATGTCTAAATTTCAAACAACCAAAAACAGGAGATTTTAAGACTCAAAAAATGACAATTCAGTTTTCCTGGAACTTAAGCAATAACAGCAATTTTATTTATTTGTCAAAACCCAAAAAATTACATGACTGAATTTAAAACCCCAAAAAGTAGCACAAGCAGCCCTGTTCAAATTCGTACATGGGGCTCCCCTTCGTAACTATGCTCATAAATATAACGTGTACTGTCTTCAGAGAAAATGTGATCTGTGGTTAATTGTGATTATTAGAATGGTTTCTTGTGGTTTCTCTTCGCAAAGCAATTCTCTTATATATCCTGGACATATTAACATCAACTGACCCGAGGTTACTTGTGAAGTGTATCATGGATGATCAAAAACACTTTTTATACAGAAAAGGATACTAAATTTGGAACTGCCTTACAACAGAAGCAAAAATTGAATTTTCTCTTGATGCTTTTAAAACATGATAAAATTATTTTGCAAATAAATGTGGAGAAAAGTATTTGATGATAAGTATTCGAATGTCCATTTTTCGATACATCTGTCTGTGTTCCAATCAGACTCGTTCATTTTAATCACTCAGGATACTGAAGTTTCATATTTTTAACCCCCTAGAAACTGGTGTAACCGCTGCTATTGTCGTCGGAAGTCTTGTCGTTGTCTTGATTATTGTTTTGGTGGCATACATCCAAAATTTCTCCTTCTCCATTCCGAAAATTTAGAAAAAGTCACTGGGATTTAGACGACGTGTCTCGACGCTTGTATCCGGGGTTATGTCTGAAACTATACACTGCCTTTATAAGATTCCTAATTAACTTTGTGCAGAACCAAGATTCCTCTTTAAGACGACGACAAAAGTTCTCGAAAAATCCCAATTGAACGTTTAATCTCATTTGGTAGAGTTTCATCGACTCCTTATCAGATCTTAAAGTAAAAGTATTGTCGAGTATTAAATGTTCGAAAAATACTTGAAAGAATGTCGGCACTGAAGACGACTTTATTGAACTAGTGAAGTACCGTATACTTCTCAAAAACTTTCAAATACTTTCAAATATTTATTGAGTAGAAGACAGTCACCCTGAGTTGGATATCGTGTTCATGTTTGCTTTTCTTATATTTACCACAGGGAAAAGAAGCTTCATTTATTCTCAGTCTTTTACGACCCAACGAAACAACAAGGAGAGCAAGGGTAAGTTTACTTTGGTCCACATTTTTGTACATACTTTATCAACATTACCTTGCGAGGATAAATCAATAGCCGATTCTTCGTAGCATATAAGTGATAAGTCACAATTTTATGATACACTACAAGCAGTTCGATTTCGACCTTCTTCAGTAGCTCTTCTCATAACAGAAGCATGTTTGCATTTTGCCACTTCCTTGAAATTGTGGAGGCAGCGATGCGTACTCAGTTAGCAATATTTGCAAGAATATCCTAGGGAAGCAAAAGAATTGTTAATAGCATCATTGGGTCCTATCTTGAAAATAGCTCTTTAATTTTTGTATAAGGGTAAAAACTAGAGGGAGCAGTTTAAATGACAAACGAATAGAGGTAACACAGACAGTGCATGTATTGCGCACATTAACATGAGAAGAATTCTCAAAAAGTTTTCACATTTTGATAAGAATTCTTGAGTCATATGGAAGACTGTAAATGTTTTTAAACAAGATTTCTTAGGAAACTAAAATTTTCTCAAGAATTCTTAAATTCGAGAATTCTTAGGCAGGAAAACCATGTTAATGTGCACAAAGCCTGTACTGTATAGAAGTGATCAAATTATAACCAGCTCTTAATACCTATTGGAGACATAAACGAAATTTCATTAATCGTATTCTAGCTCGAGTAGTATATTGGTTTTTTTTGTTACTGTAGGCCTGCACAAAAGGGAGTATCCATAAAACAGAAGCAACAGCAACAAGAAGGCTTGTCTAATCCTGTGTATGACGAAAAGCCTTTCGATATGGATGTGAGTGCATTTCAGTTGTAGAAACTGATTTTAATATCTCCCTTTCATGAAAGTTCGAGTTAGACACAAGCAGATACTATAATTCTTTGTGATATTTATTAAGCTTTGAATCAGAGGTTTTGTAGCTTGTGATTGTCTAAATTTTCATCAGATTTCGTTCAGTTTTGAACTGAAATTCATTGTGTAGCTAACATGTCAAGTTAGGTATAAAAATTTATCTGACTAAAATCGGTCGTAGCATTCTCAAGCTAGAAATGATTTTATTAAAGTGTTTCATCTTGCATGTTGAGGACGATACGAACGATTTTTACGAGCTAAAGTTTTTTGTCTTGAGTTGTACAATGATGATCAGTTTGTCGAAATGTGTCGAAAAGATAAAAAATTGACACGCTCACGAACTTCTTCTATCTCATCAAGTATTTTGTGGTCTTTTACAGCTACAAGAAATAACTCTGCTTGGTCAATGATTATTCTTATTGATTCTGTGTGCTTTTTACTTTTAGTTTGGACAGGAACTGGAAGGTGGAATGTTTTCAGAAGACTCCTTCACTGTCCCAGTAAGCCTTTTAGCAAATTTTTACAATTTAGTTTTAGAACCTTATAAAAAACTAAGAATTTGAACCACTGCTGACAAGTTTTCTCTTATTTGAGTACACACAATAATTCATACCGGTGTAGTCAGAAAAATGTATCCACTGTTTGAAAAATCGTACAGGAAAATTAATGCAACTATTTTGTAAAATTTTTAATCCATCATGTTACTACGGCTTCAACTTAATTTTTAATACCTTAGGTGCATTATTCCTGCTGACATTAGGAATTAGCCAAATTCATATTTCTCGGTATGCCTAAACACAGGTAAAGCATCACAAACTAAGCGAAAATATTCTGTATATGTCCTACAAATTACTTTTTTGCAGTGCTCTAATTTCTTAACTTTTGGTGATCTGAGAATGTGGCTTCTATTTAGAGAAATGTCCCATAGAAATACGTGTAAATTAAACTCTCAGTTGCTTTTTTCTCAAAATTTAAAACGAATTATTTTAATATTTGACATTTAATTCCTTCAAATTAATTTAATTTAATTTAACTCATTTCGTAGACTGACACTCAAGGAGGTGCGACGTCAATGGCCAACCCATTGTATCAAGATCCCTACTATGAGGAAGAAGATGGGCCTATGTCCGAATTTTAATTAAAACGAACACAGGGAAACAATGGCCAATCCATTATCAAGATCCCTACTATGAAGAAGAAGATGGGCCTATGTCGGAATTTTAAATAAAGCGAACACAGGGAAACAAACCAACGAACTTGGATGAACACGCATACACTTCTAGGCTTTTATTTCATATTTCGCCGCTTTTTAACGGAATCTATATTACTAACGCATGGACTGGGTCGAGATAGATGAATTAATTGAGAGTCATACCAAAATCGTGTCATGTGTGAAATTATAGTTTTAAAGAGGAAGAGGTAAGGCTTTTAAATCTTTTTCAGTGACCATAAATCTGCTACACATAGCTGCGAACATAGGCCCCAGTACAGACTTTGATATGTGACGGAAATATTCTAAGGATTAATTGAAACACGTCTTGGTTCTAAGGAGAAATTTTGCTGCTGTTTTCAAGAGCTTTTTAGGGTTAACTGGACGAATTAAGACTTGGAAATTAGAATAAACCATCTCAAAGTAGCTGAGGAATAGTCTAGAATTTCATTTTCATAACAGCTCGTAATTTACAAGCTTTTTATGAACTTTCTTACAGCCGTGACTTCTGCTCTTTATTGAACTAGTGAAGTACCGTATACTTCTCAAAAACTTTCAAATACTTTCAAATATTTATTGAGTAGAAGACAGTCACTCTGAGTTGGATATCGTGTTCATGTTTGCTTTTCTTATATTTACCACAGGGAAAAGAAGCTTCATTTATTCTCAGTCTTTTACGACCCAACGAAACAACAAGGAGAGCAAGGGTAAGTTTACTTTGGTCCACATTTTTGTACATATTTCATCAATACCTTGCGAGGATAAATTAATAGCCGATTCTTCGTAGCATATAAGTGATAAGTCACAATTTTATGATACACTACAAGCAGTTCGATTTTGACCTTCGTCAGTAGCTCTTCTCGTAACAGAAGCATGTTTGCATTTTGCCACTTCCTTGAAATTGTGGAGGCTAGGGAAGCAAAACAATCGTTAATAGCATTATAGGGTCCTATCTTGAAAATAGCTCTTTAATTTTTGTATAATTGTAAAAACTAGAGAAAGGAGTTTAAATGACAAACGAATAGAGGTAACACAGACAGTGCAGGCCTTGCGCACATTAACATGAGAAGAATTCTCAAAAAGTTTTCACATTTTGATAAGAATTCTTGAGTCATATGGAAGACTGTAAATGTTTTTAAACAAGATTTCTTAGGAAACTAAGACTATTCTCAAGAATTCTTAAATTCGAGAATTCTTAGGCAGGAAAACCATGTTAATGTGCACAAGGCCTGTATAGAAGTAATCCTCATGAATTGATCAAATTATAACCAGCTCTTATTACCTAATGGAGACATAAAACGAAATTTCATTAATCGTATTCTAGCTCGAGTAGTATATTTGTTTTTTTTGTTACTGCAGGCCTGCACAAAAGGGAGTATCCATAAAACAGAAGCAACAGCAACAAGAAGGCTTGTCTAATCCTGTGTATGATGAAAAGCCTTTCGATATGGATGTGAGTGCATTTCAGTTGTAGAAACTGATTTTAATATTTCCCTTTCATGAAAGTTGGAGTTAGCCACAAGCAGATACTATAACTCTTTGTGGTATTTATTAAGCTTTGAATCAGAGGTTTTGTAGCTTGTGATTGTCTAAATTTTCATGAGATTTCGTTCAGTTTTGAACTGAAATTTATTGTGTAGCTAACATGTCAAGTTAGATATAAAAATTCATTTGACTAAAATCGGTCGTATCATTCTCAAGCTAGAAGTGATTTTATTAAAGTGTTTCATCTTGGATGTTGAGGACGATGCGAACGATTTTTACGAGCTAAAGTTTTTTTTCTTGAGTTGTACAATGATGATCAGTTTGTTGAAATGTGTCGAAAATATAAAAAATTGACAGGCTCATAAACTTCTTCTATCTCATCAAGTATTTTGTGGTCGTTTACAGCTACGAGAAATAGCTCTGCTTGGTCAATGAATATTTTTATTGATTCTGTGTACTTTTTACTTTTAGTTTGGACAGGAACTGGAAGGTGGAATGTTTTCCGAAGACTCCTTCACTGTCCCAGTAAGCCTTTTACCAAATTTTTACAACTTATTTTTAGAAATTTATGAGAAACTAAGAGTTGAAGTTGCTGACAAGTTTTCTCTTATTTGAGTACAAAAAAATTCATACCGGTGGAGTCAGAAAAATATATCCACTGTTTGAAAAATCGTACTGGAAAAGCAATGCAACTATTTGCAATTTTGCAACTATTTTGTAAAATTTTAAATCCATCATGTTACTGCGGCTTCAACTTAATTTTTAATACCTTAGGTGCATTATTCCTGCTGACATTAGGAATTAGCCAAATTCATATTTCTCGGTATGCCTAAACACAGCTAAAGCATCATAAACTAAACGAAAATATTCTGTAGATGTCCTACAAATTACTTTTTTGCAGTGCTCTAATTTCTTAACTTTTGGTGATCTGAGAATGTGGTTTCTATTTAGAGAAATGTCCCATAGAAATACGTGTAAATTAAACTCTCAGTTGCTTTTTTCTCACAATTTAAAACGAATTATTTTGATATTTGACATTTAATTCCTTTCCGTCTCATTTCGTAGACTGACACTCAAGGAGGTGCGACGTCAATGGCCAACCCATTGTATCAAGATCCCTACTATGAGGAAGAAGATGGGCCTATGTCCGAATTTTAAATAAAACGAACACAGGGAAACAATGGCCAATCCATTATCAAGATCCCTACTATGAAGAAGAAGATGGGCCTATGTCGGAATTTTAAATAAAGCGAACACAGGGAAACAAACCAACGAACTTGGATGAACACGCATACACTTCTAGGCTTTTATTTCATATTTCGCCGCTTTTTAACGGAATCTATATTACTAACGCATGGACTGGGTCGAGATAGATGATTTAATTGAGAGTCATACCAAGATCTTGTCTTGTGTGAAATTACGCGAATTACTAAGTAGATGTATGCAGAGCTGCAAAAAAATATTTTTCTTTCTGAGAACCTGGCGAACGGGGGAAAAAATTTCTGCCAACGAACTACAAACCTGAGCCTAATTTATACTATTTTAAGGACGTAAACAACTTGGAAATATTGTCACTAGTTTTATTGTCCATTAGGCCAAAGATTAAAAATACTGTCCTCTAAAGGCTCATTAACAGTTTCTTGCAACCAACCATTGTCCAATTTAATGGTAAACAACATAATTAGCAAAAACACCCTTTGTCCGATTTTGCATAAACAACTATTGTCTCTAAAGCCTAAACAACTTTTGTGAAAAACAAGTATTGTCCCAACAAATAATTAGTTAACAAATGTATTGTGTAGCATTGCCTCCAAATCTTTTCTTTTGTCCAAATCTCCCCTGAGGTTCTGCTCCATGCTTTGATCAGATCACATTTTCTCCTAAAATTGACCAATCAGGTGCCGTCAGTGTATTTACTTCCGCGTTTCGCAGCAAAGCTTAGGCCATAGTCACTACTAGTCTTGTATTTCATATTTCGCCGCTTTTTAACGGAATTTCCTACTAATGCATGGACTGGGTCGAGATAGATGATTTAATTGAGTGTCATACCAAGATTTTGTCATGTATGAAATTACGCGAATTACTAAGTAGATGTATGTTGCATGTATAATTTCGCTGACTCGCAAAATTCACCTGATGTCTATTTTGGTTTTGCCTTAAGTTGCAACTACGAGATCAAAAAGAAAATAGAAAAATCGTTAAAAATATCAAACATTTTGGGGCGACACATGCAAGAACGTGGTTAATTCAGAAAGTTAGGCGCAGTAGTATCAAACAATTCTCATATTTATTGCCGCTTTACGATGGGAAAAGCCTACCCGCTGCCCCCAAAATTCTATCGAAAGTTTGACGATATTAACCCGTTCGTGGATCGCGTAGTTGCAACCTTTGATAAGCAATTCTTAGTACGTTAAAAATAAAAGATTGAAACGATTATAGAGTTTTAAGTAAAGCATATGCTTTATAGAGTTTTTTGTATAAAGGGATGTGGGTGCAAGCACTCAAAACTTAGCTGAGGGTGATATGTAATTAAATAAGAACGTCCCAGGCCATTTGCTGTACGACAGGAATCAATCATGGCTCTGCTGCTGTATTCTTCTTTAGCATCCGACATAGGCACATCGAAGAAACTATTTTCCAGCAGCCAGTTGCTTTTGTTCTTGTTTTAACATTTTTGCACAAGCAAATGCATCTGTTATTACCTCAAAGTCCTGGGACGTTCTGTAACGCTAGGTAATTTTTCAATTTTAACAGTCGTATTTTGGGTTTGAGGCTGAGCATGGCTTGACAAAATTACTCTCGTAATTCCTGTCTTGTGTTACAATTAAAAGAGTAAAAATGAAATAAAATATTTGGTAAAATAACGAGGTATTTATCTTTTAGAAGTGTAGGGAGGATGTTTAAAGTCTAAAGATGGACATTAATTTCTATCAAAATTGTAAAGACCATTATTAGTGGAAAAGACCGCATTACAAGTTACCCCCCCCCCTCCTCCTCCCCCTTAAGATAGACAAAAACAGTCAATAAGGGGCGGAGGAAAGATTTAGTTACCCCCCGCGCCCCTATGCAAAAGCTTCATTAGCCTCAAACTCGGAAACGGCAAACCCGTTGCAAGTCAACAACATTTAATTAGTGTTTGCTGATTTTAGAGCATCTACAAATATACAAAATTTTCTAATTTACTAATGATTTTACCATAGAGATTACTCTGCGATATTCGTGTGAAGGATGTTATAAATTCAAAATACAGAGCTAGATTTCTCTTAATTTTGTAATTATATTATGGTTTATAAATTTCTCAATAACTAATTTTAATGCCTGGTGCAAAACATTTTGTGAAAGTTAATGAATATATTGATAATTAAGCATTCGTTCAGTTGGTAATATTTTGACGAAATTGATCGTTCTTTTGTGACTTGATTTCTATCGAGCTTAGGCCGCTGAATTGCGTTTTTCCATGGCAGATATTCTCGGCAGATCTTTAAAGATTTGCCATAGTTTTACCACTTTTGTTTGCGGGCCCCATCTTCTCCTGTTTTTATAACTGTAACAGTTCATTGAATGTAAACACAATTCTATGGGAAGCATGAAACTTACAACTATGAAATAAATCTATTCAATTCTCATTGTGACCCTATTGTCCTCATCTATTCAATTCTTGTGGGGTGATTGTTTCTCAAAATGCTATTCTTCTGTTCTAAATTGTAAAGGTATTGTCAAAAAACTTGGCGGGCGTTTTGCCCCCTCCTGACCTCAAAACCCCACCAAATGAAGCAAATTTTATGTCAATAAATGCAGAATTATGTCGCCGTTCTCCTGACATTTTTTCCAGATTTTGATCTGCATTATTTCCGAATTTATATAGCAATTTATGCGATCGAAGTCTCGGAAAGACCGTTTTACACAATGGTTCCACG
>REGM01000320.1:171760-293859 GCA_004194415.1 Aurelia aurita
ATGTTTCTTAAATTCGTCACGCTTGAGTAATAATTGCATGTCAACAAAGCCAAAAACGACGATTTTTTCTGAGTGGTCCTCAAATTTGGTCATTTTTGGGCTGTTTTTCGGTTTGTTGACATGCAATTATTACTCAAGCGTGACGAAATTAAGAAACTTGGAAATTTCTCCGAAACTATAACTCTGATTGTTGCGCTTTTTGCACTAAAAGATGCAGCTTTTCAAGCTCTACAATTTGGTATTAAAATGATTTAAAAACGACGTATAGTTTGCGATTTATTCCTGAAAGTCTAAACACAATACCTTAAAGATCAAAGACGCCGCTTTCTATTGAATGCAGCACTGCACTTAGGCCATTTCAAAACTTTTCATCTTTGAAAATATCCGAAATTATTGGACCAAATGAGTTGAGTTTGATATTTTTAGGAAGCCCATAATATGCTCTATCTTTTGATACTAAATTCAGAATTTTCTGTTTTATTTTTGAAAAAATGTTTCTTGCCACATTCTTCAAATAAAATAAGGTATCCGCACGATTAGAACCCGGTGGAAACTCTTTTTGAAAAACCAAAGGCTAAAGTCCTCGAGGAAAATTTTAAGGTATAGGAATAGGTTTTCTCGCAAAAACTAGTAAATTGCTCATATATATTCATGGTTTACTTCAAAGGTTGTTACTTAGAGAAAACTGTTTTTTCAAAGCTCCAGAGAATTTTGAAGACGTTCGAAGGAAACATGTTGTCCTCAAAGCAAATGTAAACAAACGCCCAAAAAGCAGGAAATCACGGGAAAGTAAATCCAAGAGAGAAATACACACAGAGTGAAAGAAACGAAATTGTTCAGCTGTTCAAAAGTTACTAATTCAAAACAAACTACTGGACATTACTATGAAAGTATTTACAGTCGATATGGATACTTCAAGAAATTTTACGCAAGCGTACAAATTAAGTGAGAAAGTCTAGTTATTAAATTACGTTTCATACATCAGATATCGGATATAAACATTATCTAAAAGAGAACACAAATTTTGTGAGAAAACCCAAAAAGGGAATTCAAATAAGAAACTTCTGCACTGCTGTGCCTAACAGTCTTATGGTTTGCCTTCGCAGAGGCCGCTTTTAGTGCTTTTTGCCGCTGTGATGCTTTTTGGTTGAAAATTTTTAAGGATTCTTTTGTTCTCGGCTCATTTCCCGGTTTTCAGAAAACTCGCATTTATTCCTTCGTTGTTCACCAAAACCATGCGATTTATACATCAAACAACGCAGAATTAGATGGCCGATCTCCTCAAACTAGTTTAATATTTTAGGGTGAATATTCAGGGAGTTAACTTCGAAAAACTGGATTTCCTTTGTCTTCTCAGGGGCAATTACCGTGGAACCATTGTGTAAAACGGCCTTCCCGCGACTTCGATCGCATAAATTGCTTTATAAGTTCGGGAGTAATGGGGATAGAAATCTGGAAAAAATACCAGGAGAACGGCGACATAATTCTGCATCGATTGACATAAAATCAGCTTCATTTGGTGGGGTTTTCAGATCAGGAGGGGGCAAAAAGTCTCCCAGCTTTAGACACAATACCTCTTTCAATCTCGAACAGAAGAATAACATTTTGGGTACAATGGCTCCATTGTGAGAATTGAATAGATTTGTTTCAAAGTTGTACATTTCTGTTTCATGCTTGCAAGAATTTCGTTTTGATTTAGAGGGCAGATTTGGAAGCCGGACGGCAACAAAGTTTGAGAGAATGAGGGGGCACTTATTGGTGAAAAGGGGTGCTGTCAAAAACAGTCGATTTTAACAAAAAAAGGCAAGCCTATAGCCTTACTTTTTGATCAAAACTGAGAACTTTGAGAGCCAGCCAATTTTGCGAAAGAGGCAAACCTATAGCCGTACTTTTAGGTGAAAAATGAGGATTTCGAAAATCAGATAGTTTTTGCGAAAAAGGCAAGCCTGTAGCCTTACTTTTGGAGGTAAAGGAGCACCTTGCCAAACAGCCGATTTTGGCGAAAAAGGCAAGCCTGTAGCCTTACTTTTTAGAGGTAAAGGAGCACCTTGCCAAAAAGCCGATTTTGGCGAAAAAGGCAAGCCTATAGCCTTACTTTTTGGTAAAAAATGAGCACTTTCAAAGACAGCCGATTTTAACGAAAAAGATAAGCCTATAGCCTTACTTCTTGGTAAAAAATAAGCACTTTCAAAACAACCAATTTTAGCAAGAAAGGTGAGCCTATAGTCTAACTTTTTGATGAAAAATAAGCATTTTAAAAAAACAGCTGATTTTAACGAAAAAAGTATAAGCCTATAGCCTTACATTTTGGTCAAAACTAAGTACTGTCGAAAACAAAAAACCCTTTACAAATCAAGTGAGTTGAGCGAAATTTTTCCCTCAAACTCCCAAGTATTTGAGTGTCCGATACAGCAAGGTGTTTGTCGATATCAATTCTTTACAACTGTAACAAGGGGGGATGCGCGGACACATATTTTCACCCTGTTGCATGAAATCTCCCATGGGCATAAGTCAAATACATATGCACGAGATAAACTTGCTCTTAAATTCCCATGGGAATTAAAAAAGGAATCTATAATGGAGGCCTGGGGTCACAACGAAAGAGCAATACAGTTTATCTATTTGACGTCATTCTTTACGTAAACTAGTTTGATCCACATGTTGGACATTTATAAAGCTGAATTGTCTTTTTGAGAACAAAGTAAGTACTTGAAAAACAGTCCATTACTGCGAAAAGGGCAAGCCTATAGTCTTACTTCTTGGTGAAAAATGAGCACTTTCAAAAATAAGCTATTTCAACAAAATAGCAAGCCCATAGCCTTAGTTTGTCGTGCAAAATGAATACTTTGGAAACCTGCTAATTTTAGTGAAAAAAAGCCCTTTGCCTTAATTTTTGGTAAAAAGGAGAACTTTAAAGAATGGATTTAGCGGAAAAGGGAACTCTTTTGTTTTACATTTTGGTCAGAATTTGGCACTTTACAGCTGAAGGTCAGTGGACGCGTCCTGCCCTGATCAAGCTATGTATTATTAGTGAGAGATAGATATTAGTCAGGTAAAGGGCACCATGCCCTCTATAGCTTTCGAGTTAATGATAGAAACTAAAAAAACGTCAAGATTCTAGATGATTACCTTGCTTATACATGGGTTAATGGTTCATTATTTGCAATTTCCTATCTACGGACACCAATAGCTAAAACAACAATAGCACAGTAGAATCCAGCATGTAAGAACCATCATGTTTAGTATGGCCTAGCAAAGCTTTTGTAATTTGGGGGCCAAAATCTAAAATTACATGGTTTTGAGCATCTAAAGCTTTGTAACATCTTTCTTTCTAGCTTTCAAGCAATTTTCCAAATTTCAGGAAACATCTTACTGCAAAATTTAGCCTAAGGTTCCTAAAAATGGTGGTTCTTATCTTAAGTCTTTTACAGTACACCTAACACAAAACTCTGCTACATGTTAGACAAAACAAACAACAGTTCTTACATAACAATTTTCTACATATAAGAGTTACGACTATTAATCTTCTTACGATTTGAAATAAGTTCCATCTTGGTATCTGATCAACACAAACAATTTTCTCGCAACGCATCCTTCAGGACTGGTTACCCTTCCTCGGGTTGAGCTCTGCCCCTGCTGTTTTCAATTTTCTCTTGATTTCTCAAGTAGCCATTTTCACGTTATTTGTTGCTCACAATCAAGGGACTTCTGATCTTGACAGACATGGAAAGGGTTCTCTCTGTCGAGAATCACTCTCTCTCTGTTATTTGTCGCATAGATTTGGCCTCGATTTTGCTGATTCCTAACTTTGTTTTTGCGAGCAAACATTAGGTGTTTCACATTTCTTACTCTCTTCTTGTGAGGTTCTGAATGAGAACTGGCTTCCAGGGGGCGTGGGACTGATGACATGCCCAGACGTTGAAGATGACTACAAAGAAATACAAAAATCTTTAAAAGAAACATTTTGTGCCATTTTCATTGATCGTGCAAAATGCTTTAAAGGGCTTCCTGATCTGCTAATTTCAAAACCACGGCTGACTCTGAGTCTCTGTTCCAGATCTTATCAAAAGATTTGTTGTGAACAATGTCAGATGAAAATATTTACCAGAAGCTTCTGTTAATCAACGTAAGATCAATTTTTCTCAATGCAAAGTGGGTCACCTTAATCAGAAGCAGGCGTGCATAAACCATGGGATCATGGGAACAAAGTTCCCAGGCAGGTTTTCCGAAGCAATATTTTGCAGGAAGTTTTTTTAAATAGTTCTTTATGAAATGTAATTGTAGTAAGTTTCCAAACAAACGTGTGTAAAAACTTACAGTTTGATACCTGCATTCTTACTTATTCTGGTAATAGACTTCTCTACCCTAGCTGTACAAAACTGATATGCAGGTAGGTTTTTAGAGAATTTCTACCGCTTCCAGGCAGGTTTGAATATTATGCACGCCTGACCAGAAGTAATTTCAGAAAGGTCTTGAAAATATATCTTAGAAATCAAGAGACGCAGAGCATTTGAAACTATTGCAAACAAAATTTAGCAGCTTGTTGTTTTCCTAAACTCTGCTTGATAGTCTGCTAGAAGTCCATACAACTCTTTCTTCATCCATACAACTCTTTCTTCATACATGTTCTAAAGTATTTACTTTACTAACAACTATGTGACTTCGCATGACTTTCTTTTCCAGAGTAGATTTACGAGATAAAACAAAATGAAGATTAGAAACGAATATAAACTGGGGGTAGTTATCGTAATGTAAGCAAGATACAAACTTGAAACAAAACACTTACAGCAGCATTTAACTTCTTTCCACTTTCAGCATTTGAGATACAAAATCGAAGTGCTTGCTCTAGAACAACTTTATCTGGCAGTGGCGACGACAGCGGAGAATTCTCGTCGGGCTGAAATTGGAAAAATAAAACATTATTATTGAATTATTCAAGCATACCTTCTGCCAAAAAAATGCATAAATTTGAATCCAAAATATGTGACAGCAGCTGATCAAAATACTCTTCCACCAGCCCAGCAAAAGGATTTAAAAGATACTGGGTGAGCCAGGAAAGGTCACTCTAGTTACAGAGCTCCAAAAGATAAATTGGTTAAAATTAAAAAAATGCAGATACCTCCAAAATTTTGTGTGGTCTGTCTCAAAGTAGCTGCCAAGTGAAAATGACCGCAAATAACGACAATTGAAGTGTTTTGCATGATTAATTTTGCGTTATCTGAAATCTTACGTGACATCTAATTTGAGACAGCTGTTAATTTTTTTTTTTTTTCTATATCCTCATAAAATTTACAATAACAATCACAAAATTACAAGACGATGCCACAGGGAGCATGGAAATACATAGCAACCCCGCGGCATTACAATTAACATTAAATACGCTAAATATATATATGATAAATATTACAATAAATACAGATACTTAAAATGAAGAGTACAGGTACAAGAGAAAATATGTTTCGTTGCATGAGAGGAGAAAACTATGGTAACTAAGATGTTTATTTGTATTTATTGAAAGCGTTCTGAAGCATGGATGTATTCTAATGTTGACAATAAAATTTTCTTATTTGCATCAGTTGATAACCTTTCATGACCATATAAGAGAACTTTTAACATTTCCTGGAGAGAAAGGTTAGATAAACCATTTGGTTGCAGTATCGCATTTACGCTGTCGAGAAGAATTTATAATAGCATAGGAGAAAAATTAACAAAGAGACGATTTTTAAATTTGTTTATTCAGATCAATACGTGGACAAGGAATATAAGAACGGAAGAATTCAACTTATACAAACCTGATATAAGAGCATTCGGTAAATCTTTGTAAGAAAATGTTCTGTGATCTGCAACGAAAGAAATCAATATATCTTATAAGCAATCAACTTGTGATCCCCTTGAACCACTTCATAGGCTATTTCTTCTCTGACTCCGGAGAGCTCCTTGCCCATAAAATAACTAGTTGAAAATTAGAAAGGGAGACAAAATCTTACTGCATTCATCAACTGCCTAGTACTATCTGGGTCCATACATCCAATAACAGACTTCGAAAACAAACCTTTGACATTTTCACAAAATATAAGCAAGCAAAATACGAAAGCAGGCATGATGCAATCAATTATGTATTGGAAGAATACATCATTAAAATAATTTATTGACTTACCTGGACTGATGTTTGCATCTTCTGTGCATGCCTGTAAGCCTCATAGCAATCCAATAGAAGTAATTTCTTGTCAGTTCTCGAAAGCTGGAAGAAATTAATCGTGATCAAAAATGTTTCATTTTCGGTCTTATATTGATTTCTAATTTGCCTATCTTTCTTCCACAAAAAATATCTCTCGATAAACAGGACAAAAGCATGCTTTTTTTTTTCATTTCTATCGTCAAAAGAAAAGCTCCAAACTCAGTGAATGACAACATCGTTTATACCGGTGAAAATTGCGACTGTGAAAAAACGTTCTGTTTCGAAAGTAAACCTCGACCTTTAATTGTAAAAAACTGTAGTCTTCAATTATAAATTGCAAAAAACAGACTCATAAATACGATTTTTGAATTTGGCCACCATTTTTTGGAGCGTGTACAATCCAGCAATCACGATATCGCAATAAATTCAATATGATCTCACTGTAACCAGCCAGAATGAGGATTTTGATTTCAGTGAGCAAAATCGAGAAAAAAGACGAAATTGCCAAAATCATACTCACAGATGAAGCCATCTTTATTCGTGCTTTCAGAATATCTTTTGCAATGTCGAATGCCTGAAATAGGAAATGCATCAAGATGATACTTAAGATTAGAAAGTGATAGAGAGTCATAAAGTTTAAATGTTTGCTATCATTAAAGATCAAGTAAGATAGTCTCACATTCATACAGGGTGTCCCAAAAAGTTGTGCCCCATTTGTGCGGCTGCTGTGGAGGAGCTGTAACTTCTATTGTCCCGTTGTTGATATAGTTGCATTGGATATACTTTAACTTGGAGTTTGAGACCTTGCTCTAGCCAATCAGACAAATGGTTAATGATTTATGGAGCAAGAAAGTCAAAAAAGTGGAAACATAAAAAAAAAGCACTTCCTTTGTTCTCTAAAAATGCCAAAATCAAGTAAATACTGCAAGAAAGGGTTCTAGAGCAGTATTAGAGTTTTTTCTGCAGTTGATAAGGGGTTAAGTGTATTGTTTACTGATAACACAACACTATTAACCCATTGCAAAATGCATAAAAAATTCAAATAAAACGCTAGAGCCTTTTCTTGCAATATTTACTTGATTTTGACATTTTTGGAGAACAAAGAAAGTGCTGTTTTTGAAGTCTTCACTTTTTCGACTTTCTTGTGCCATAAATTAGCAACCACTTGTGCGATTGGCTAAAACAAGGTCTCAAACTCTAAGTTGAAGTATATCCAATGCAACTATATCAACAACGGGACAATAGAAGTTACAGCTCCTCCACAGCAGCCGCACAAATGGGGCACAACTTTTTGGGACACCCTGTATGAATGTGAGACTATCTTACTTGATCTTTAATGATAGCAAACATTTAAACTTTATGACTCTCTATCACTTTCTAATCTTAAGTATCATCTTGATGCATTTCNATCAGACAAATGGTTAATGATTTATGAGCAAGAAAGTCAAAAAAGTGGAAACATAAAAAAAAAGCACTTCCTTTGTTCTCTAAAAATGCCAAAATCAAGTAAATACTGCAAGAAAGGGTTCTAGAGCAGTATTAGAGTTTTTTCTGCAGTTGATAAGGGGTTAAGTGTATTGTTTACTGATAACACAACACTATTAACCCATTGCAAAATGCATAAAAAATTCAAATAAAACGCTAGAGCCTTTTCTTGCAATATTTACTTGATTTTGACATTTTTGGAGAACAAAGAAAGTGCTGTTTTTGAAGTCTTCACTTTTTCGACTTTCTTGTGCCATAAATTAGCAACCACTTGTGCGATTGGCTAAAACAAGGTCTCAAACTCTAAGTTGAAGTATATCCAATGCAACTATATCAACAACGGGACAATAGAAGTTACAGCTCCTCCACAGCAACCACACAAATGGGGCAAAACTTTTTTGGGACACCCTGTACATTTAGGTTGTATCAGTGTAGCTTGTATATAGGTAAAGTTATGCCCTAACGCCCCCTCCCCCTCCTTCAGTAGGATTTAAATCTGAGCGTAAGCTTTCTATTGGATCATAAGTTATTTTCAAAGTCCTAGCTGAACGTCTTTCTTACCTTCAGAGCCAGGAACAGTCTGTCATTGTCTCTCAAATATTTTCTGAGGAAAAAAAATGGAATTCTTAATCAATGAACATTCCATATAGCGACAGAAAATCTTACATCTACAACGATTATAAAAATACAGACCTCCACCGACTCAGCGAGACGAGGAACCTAATCCGAAGACCTGAAATGTGAAATATCCTGTGATTGATGCAGGGTCTTTTGTTGTTGTATTCCCGTATTTTTTTTTTCATTTCATCCAGGCCCCTAAAAGTACTTTAAAGGTATTGGGAAAATACATCCTTTTTAATTGAATGTCTTGAAATTCACATGAACGTAGGATCAATAAATAAATAAGTTAGTAACAGGAAATTTCATTTCAACGAAACTAAAAGCAATGAAATAATCAAATGATTAAACTTAGGACTGCTAAAAAAAATATTCAAGATCTAAACTCTATCAATGGTGAAGGTGAAGGTGAAGTTGCTGTTTTTAGCGCCAAGCACTGGGATCGCAGAAGTAGCTAAGCGCTAATCGAGTCCGCGACCCCTTGTCATGACGCTCAAGAGGTGTTGGTGGGGTTTAAACCCCAATCGCCGGACATTCTGGCTGCAAAGTCAGTGGATTACGACACGGCGCCACAACACCATCAATGTAGTTTGGAAAAATCTGTGAAATAGCAAAACGACTGAAAAATGAGAATAACTTACTTGTCCTTGGCAGGTGTAAGATGCAGCAATCCTGATACAGTCAACAAAGTATCCCATTCTTTTAATTCAGACAGAACATGAAGTAGCAACTCAACTGCTTTGCAAATATGTGAACAGAAACTTCCACGACGGTCGATCTCATCGATAGGAATTCTCCATAAATACTAAAATTTAAAAACATGGAATTAAAATATAAGATTATGACCGATAAAGAAACTTAAAAAAAGGTGCACAATAAAGGAATAACTTATCGGAAATTTTTGGCCACCTAAAAGTCGTTCTTTTTTTTTGAAGGATAAGAAACATGCAAACTGACAGTGAACATATTTTTAATGAGCCAATAAGATAGTATAACAAGATTTGAAATAAATGCACATTGATTAAATGGCTCATGAACAGGAGGAAAGGACTGGTCCAGCCCCACCACGATCCCTAAAGGTCTCAAAATAACTTCAGATGTTAGGCCTCATAAGCACTTCAAATGATGGCAAAAACCTTTTTGTGAATGCGTTCAAGGTTCTGGCAACCTAGGCAAATTTCTGCAAGCCTTTCCATTCAGTGTCTTGATAGAATCTCGAACATTCATCATAAATTGTAATTTCTCTTCCAAGCTTGTCAGATGACTATTGTCTGATAGCATTGTCAAATGACACAAATAGCATACGCTCAATTCTTTAGCATGGTTTAACAAAAGAGAAAAAACACGTTAGGGAGCAGTAGTTTGCCCATTCACCTGAAAAAGATTTGTCTTGCTTCTATCGCTAAAAATACCATGTTGTGGAATTGGAATCCTTCTTTTCTCAGAAGCGTTTGTAGTACCAAGTAGTAACTCCCGACTTAATGACAAATCCTGTTAACAAAAAAGTGGAAAATAAGGTTCAGATAATAATTTGCTGAAGTATAGCTTTTCCTATTTAAAGCTTCAAATCAGCAACGTTGTTTCAAGTATATTTTTGGAAGCTTGCTGATTTTGGAGAATGCTACGAAATAGAAGGAAAATTATCAAATTCACTTTTCTTCAACTGCATGGCTGTTGCGACATCAGAAAGTAAAGCAACGAGAAAAACGAGAAACTTCAACAATTTCTTCATCTCGTTTTAACCAGAGAAGTTTTTATCGCTGAACGCAACTTTATCCGTTAAAAAAATCGGAAAGATTAGTTTCAAAATGACATTTTCCAAGGTCTTGACAACCATTTTGAGACGACAAATAGATGAAAAGACAAGTAAAGGAGAATGAAAGAGCTTTCACAAATTGCAAAATTCCCACAGAAAATCTACCGGGTGTCCCAAAAAAAGTGCTACTGTTTAAAAAATCACCAAAACTCGATTATCAAACCTATCATAAAATTTTCTTTTTGGTCTCTTTTGTCAACGAGTCAAATATATTTAAAGATGATAAAATGTTTGTTTTCGTTACTTAAAGGGTATAAAATGACTGGTTGAAAACCCTTATCCTGCGCTATACTATTTAATGAACATCGTAAATCTTGCCAAAGAGTCATTATTTTGAAAGTTTTCATTATCCTTCAAATTTACAATGATAGTTTGCGTTTCTTTCTGTCATTTATAACCAAACTAAAAGCTGAATACACACAAAGAATTTAATCTGGTTATTATCAGTGCTCTTTTGCAGTATGCTTCAAAACCAGACAGCCTTAAAAAGAGCTAAAAAAGTTTCCAAGTTTGAGGTAAAGTTTTGATAACATGTTGTGGAGAAACTGAAACGAACTGGAACGAACCCTCTGGCAGGAATATTCATGAGACATTGTAGTTGCAATATTCATTGGTTCCAAACACCTAAAAACACCTAAACTTTTGTTGCTAATATAGAGTTTTAATTTTTGATGAAATTAGCTAGAAACTGATGGAAATTTATCAGTGTCCTTTTACCCATGCTTTTTGCAATTTTCATGACAAAATGTTTGTACCTCTGAACAGAGGAGATGATAGCCTTTCATTTGAAACAAAGTATGTGAAAATCAGACAATTTTTGGGTGGTTTATGACATTTTAAAGTTACCCTTATAGTGCCAAACTTTACTAGAAGTTTCAATGTAAACAATAACACGAATGTTTTCTAAACTTTGAATTTTTTTTTCTCAACACTCAGTCAGGCCTTACTGGGAATAATTTTACAGGTGTGCGGTAAATTGCACTCCTCAAGCATTTCAGGCGTGCGATGGTGTGCAGTTGAAAGTCTCATAAAATCACTTAGATATCGATCGAGAAGAACTTCCTGGACTTCCTTTGCAGAGAAAAGAAACCAGCAAAGAAACCAATTTATCAATTAAACATCTTCCTAAACAGAACCAAACGTCATGTAACAAGAAATAATAAGTACAGTTATTGTAGTTAAGACATGTTAAGTCATTTGCATATTAACTTAACATTACACGCATTTAAAAAAAATCTTTAGTAAGGAACTGTATGAAAAATTAAGAAATGTTATCTAGGACGCTAAGAACTAATAAACTCACAACAAATTAGTAAGAAACTATTGGTAGGCCATATTTAGTTTGCTTCCTTTCTTTTTCTTAGCTAACGAAGCCATTTTTCTCTCAGCGCAACAGAAATATGTAAAACCGTCCACATTCAACTAGCTTCAACTCACAACTACTGAATGTCAGCAAGTTATCGTTGTTTGATTTTCCATTCAATTGTTGCATTTAACCCTATCAAGCCTAGGGTATTTGATGCTCTAGGAAGACTAGGGGGGGGGGCTGATTCGGCCCCCCTATTTTATTCCTGTTCTGTACAACATAGAGCCATAAAACTTCGCATATGTATAGTACATCATGAGATGAACCCAAAAATGGAATCCATTTTTAGATATGTCACGTGACCTGCTCATGAAGTCACAATATTACAATTTCAAAATCATAAGGGTTCAGTACTAAAAGATTTCAATTGCTGATTACCAGAAAACGAAATGCAGTAAGGATATCAGTCCACTTTTTATGCATTCTATGGTCAAATTGCATTTGTTTTGTAGACAAAATTTATTAAAAAATTATGACGTCATCACACAAAAATTCAAAGAATGTGCGCATGCGCATTGCATAAATACGGTGATTTACTCATCCAAATTTCAAAATAAGTAGTCAGTTCGATAGAGCATCTAAAATAAGTCATATTCCTAGCTTCACATTGATTTCCCATGTTTCCTGTAGATTTTATTNTGCATAAATACGGTGATTTACTCATCCAAATTTCAAAATAAGTAGTCAGTTCGATAGAGCATCTAAAATAAGTCATATTCCTAGCTTCACATTGATTTCCCATGTTTCCTGTAGATTTTATTAGGGTTTATTCAAAATTTGTGGCAGACTTCTTTTGAAAATGAATTTTTTTTACCCCCTGGAATGAATTTCATTTTTCTAAAAAATATATTTTTCTGTGTAAGAAAGATAAAAAGTAAAAGTCAGAAAGTTACAGAGTGGTAAGTGCAGTTAGTACGGATATACAGCAGAAAAGCTGCTAGGGGGGGGCTGATTTTTCCCCCCCTAGGCTTGATAGGGTTAAGGACTTTCTAATGACGTCCTGAAAGCCTGGTTGCCATTAAATTGTAGCGCGATCGTAACGGGATCGGCGACAGGCCCGACAGTCTGCAATCGTCAGCGATCGCCTGCGTTGTGTTCCCGATTTAATGGAAACACTTGCTTACGATCCTTACGACCGTTCTCGATCGCGAATCGTAAGCGTCGGGAAAGACTTTCCCAATCGCTACGACTGTCCCGATCTGGGAAAATATTAATGGAAACACACATCGCAGACGATCGGCGATCATCGCAGGCATCCTTTTGTTTAAGAAAAATGACATGAATCAAATTGCCCAATTAGATTTGAGCTTCCTTGTTGAAGTGCCTTCCTTGGTGTTTGAAAACGTTTGCTTAGTTGCAAACGGTCGAGATTATGATGGCAGATGGAAGATGGGATCGCCGATGATAGCAGACTGTCGTTGATCCCCTTACGATTTAATGGAAGCCATGCTAAAGTTCGCGAGTTTAGAAAAAATTTTGAATTGCTGTGCAATTCCGATCATCGAGTGATAATTAACTGTTTCTATTTCTATTTCTATTTTAACTTGTTTATATAACTTGTCAGTCCGATTGGATTGCTTTTCAGGGGGCCGTGTCCAAAAACTACAGATAAGAAATTACACTTAAACTACAAAATTTACAAAAATAAAAATTTTGATTAGGTTCTATTATTCATTCTTTTCTTGAAACTGGCAAGGGAGGGTGCCTGTTTAGCGTCGTGTTCAAGTTGATTCCAGAGTTTAGCTCCACGGAAGGATATCGCCTAAACTGGATTGAATGCCACCAATTTTAAACAACGGAAACCACACAACACCTTGAAGCTGAAATAGATGATCATTGAAGGATATAAGTGATTTGAGTTTCAAAGGTTTCTGGTAAATCACAGCAAAAAAGCTTCGCTATGCCACATCGAGGCGTGCGACAAATCGCACCCCTAGGAAAAGGGAGGCGTGCGCCAAGGCGTGCGCCAAGGCGTGCGAGAGCGATCGCACGCCATTCCCAGTAAGGCCTGCTCAGTGGTCCAATTTCAAAACTTGTCCCACTTTTTGATGCCTTAGGATCTCATCTTCAAGGAGAGTCCTATATAAAAATCAATTTGCAAAATTTCATTTTTTCCTAATCATTCCATAATTTTGCTCATCTGAATCACGGTGCCAGGTATGCCATACAAAATGCCTCATGTTTGACAAGCCACAAAATAGTCTGAATGGTGTCCCAAAAGAATTTACCTGCTTTGAATGGCTGCGGTGGAGGAGTTGTCATTTGTGGTGTCTCCTTCTTGAAACTGTTGTATAGGAAAGCCTCCAACTTGGAGTTTGAGACCTGACTACTCAAACAAGTATTTGCAAGGTTATGGTACAAGAAAGTCCTGTATGGAAATTTACATTTTTGTGTACCACATTTGTACACCTAGAAACAATAGGAAACAAAAGAAACCAACAGAAATCAGGGACTCTGTGCAAGGCACATGTGCCGTGCACACTTCTTTATTTCCATTACGGGAAGAAAGCCTAAATCAGAGGTTAAGTGAAGGTGTTCACATAACTGTTTGTTTTAGTTTCTATTAATAAAGTTTAAACAACTCACAAAGCCTAGAAAAATGAACTAACTTCCTATAACCTTTACTGCACTACAATCATCAGAGTTTTGCTCCTCTTCCTGAACTATTATACATTGCTAGAACAGTGACTCATGCCTTTGTAAGTTGAAATGGTGACATTGCAGTTTTAGATAGCCTTGTCGATGACCAATAGATAGCCTTGTTGATGACCAATGTTGTATTGTATGTTATTGGCTTAAAACATTGATGCCACAATGATTCAAAAACGATAACAGAACTTAGACACATAAAGCTAACCAGTGGTATTGGAATAGTTGTTTCTTTGACTAACGGTAAGAAAGCAAAAAACTTTATATGCAACGTTTTGTGTAGATGTGACATGACTGAGGAAAATTTACTATATATAAGCATATATGATATAAGCTTTGAGAGACAAGTTCATTGACCTCAAGTTGGTGTTTATACTTACATTTTATAATAATCTTTTTTATTGTAATAATTTCGACAGATGGAGAATTTAGGAAAAATGGACATGAGATGAGATTTGAGGTTGGGTTTTCTGCTTTCATCGTCGAATAAGTATGGTGTTCAACTTTTGTTTTTTTTGCATCACTCACACAGGATTGAATATTGAAAATTATTAATTGATTAAGAATTCACCTTTATTTCAAGATATGCAGTTTTTTAGAACCTTGATTTGAGCTTGCTATTTATTTATTCGCAGGACGGAGAACCACTTCCACCATGGCTGGATGATCCAAGGTTACTTTCTATAATACCGGCCTTGCACAAATTGATACACTGTTTTCTAGCTTAGGAATTCTTAAGAATATCTTAATTTCTCGAGAATTTTTGTTTAAAAATTTTACAGACTATGCAACCACTTGTCTGTGAAATTCACTTAGCAAATTGGGACAATTCAAGAGAAAGCTTTATTGGTTTGTAATGACTTCACAGCATGTGTAGATTTGCCCACACAATCAGGTAATACTCATGTGTACAATAGTTCTTCACCTGTGAGCACTCTATGTAGAGCTCTTCAAGACCGTACACAATCTTAACCCCAGGTTTATGGATGATATTTTCGTTTTTAAAATAAATCTAAGAAAATTCCCAAAGTTTGGTTTATTATAGACATACTTGCCAATTTTTGGATGAAACAGCTCCTTTAGGGCCAGATACGTTTTCTTAGCCAATTATAAGGAATTTTGAAACCTGAAACATTTTTTTACACAGTGGGAATAATTTCTATTTTTCAGTGCTCTGTCACCTTTACTCATTGAATACGATGGCAACATCAAGGCATTAAAGGACCAAGTTAAATTTTACGAGGTAATGAAATATCTTGGTTGTTAGTACCATATGTTTTACTTCTGATGTTCTGGGAGATTTTTTTATCTTCAGAGAAAAGACTGACCTGAGTAAAGAACTATTATGTTTTATACTGGATGATTAAAGGGAATCTAAGCATATATAAGCCTTTGGTAAAAATAGCATGCAAAGACAATAGTCCATGATACGTGCCGAACCATATTTGGGGGAAACTAATGTACGTCAACAGGGAATGCTGCTATCTGATGTGATAAGCTAGAATTTGACAGCAAGTGGCTTGAGCCACTTTTAAATGCTTAAGATTTACTTTAAGAAACTGGGCAGTATATTAACAGGTTGGATTTTGGCAAGAAGCCTTATAATTGTATTGATCAAAGCTTTCTCATGTAAAGAAATATCGAAATCGAATTATACAGTTGGCAACTTTCAGTGTGTTGAAATTGGAAATTCTGTTTCGTAGTTTTTTGCATTTTGTAGCAATTTTTAGGAGCTTTATCAAAAAGGCATGTTCAGTGAATGTGCTGCTTCAAGACAATGCTAAGTAAACGAGCATTGCCAAAATAATGAAAGATTTAGTCATCCTCCTACAGAAATGTGCCAGTCCACCTTTGATTGATTTTTCTTTTATTTAGGAGGGTAGTAACCTCAATTATTTTTTTCTAATTCGTTGAACTTAATCGAAAACAACTTTATTTACTTATCAACACTACTTTATAACTAACGCTAAGATACAACCAACAATTGATATCTTATAGTACAGTATGGTCAGTTTAGCGATTCTGAGCCAGATGTCGAGCTCCCAAAACAAAATCACTCATCAGACATCATCAAATATCAAGGTTCCGAAGGAGGGGAGGGTGGGGTGGGGTGGGGTAGGTTTGTAAGTCTTACTTACAGAATCACTATCGACGTGTGATAACTTTAAACTCGTTCTTTGCTTATATACCTTGTAGTCTCTTGCGCCTTATTCTATGCAGTACTGCATTTTACTTATCTCAGGGGAACATAACCGCTTGTATATCTCATGGGATAAGTAAATTCATTTATCAGCAAGGGGCGCATCCTTTGATATGCAAAGTTTCCTTAGAGTGACAGAATTTCCTTTGATTGAAGGGATTGCTTGTTTTTTTGATCAACTGAAATTCATTTGATCGACAGAATAAAATTGGGTAATTTCAATGAAATTTCGATTGCGTAAAAATTCCTTGGGGGGGGGGGATGGACTTCGAACATGGACTCAGCATCAAATCTCAGTGGTGGGGGTTCCCGTTGTTCCGCGTAATTTCAGCGTTGTACATCCAAAACAGTTGATGCTTTCAAATCCAGTAGTAGTGAATATTCTTTGGGGGTAACTCCTCCTTTCCAAAGTATACACAGTGTATAAAGGAAATTCCGTAGTTCTAAGGAAAATTCGCATATAGAAGGAAGCGGCCTTTCTGATTATCACTAGATGCATAGTGATTGTCACGACAAAAATTTACACTACCGAGCGTCCCAAAAGATAGCAAATTTGATGATGACTAGCGATGAAAATTTAGCTTAAATCAATCCGAAATGAATTTTAAAGTACCAGTCGATAGTTAACTCGAATAAAAATACCATTTTTTTTATATTGGTTCATTAAGTGTTAAGATATTAATCTCGAAAGTTTAAATTTGCCTCCACCTCCAAACCAGAGATTTGATGTTTTGGCCTAAGCTGGAAATGTGCTTCTGTTCGTTAGCTATCTTTTTAACGAGTCAGTGGACAGATTTCAAGCTGAAGAATGAGAAAACAAAAAGAAGAAACCTTTTTCTTTTACTTTTCCTCCTTTGCAACTCCCAGTTTCAAATCCCGTTCACAGGCTACTTTTTAACACTTTTATGAGTCTGCAAAGTTTGTTCCCTCTTTATGGGACGCCTGTAGGTTTTAGCGCATGAAGTGAAGTGGAAAGGGAAAAAATCTTTGTGTTCTCTTGTTTGATATGCATTAGGTATTATTTAATGGTAATTCTCTTCATAGAAAGAACAAGCAACATTGAAGGAAAAGGCAGACAAAGTCGTCGAAGAGAATAACAAGTTAGAATAATCTAATCTAATCTAATCTAATCTTTAGTATCATTTCAAACAACCTCAGCTTCAAGCAGTTTATTCAAATTTTGTATGGTTAACATCCTTATTTGATGGAGACCTTAAAATTGATTACAAGTCAACTCCCGGGAAAGAATTTCAAAGCTGTTCAACGAATCAAACGAATCAGCTGTATCACCAAGTTAAAATAAAAGCAAGTGGAAAGTTTTACTGGATGAGTGAGAAAAGCGCACGCTGTTTGAAAGGCTACTTTCCCGACATGTTTAGATTTAAATATTTATCAGGCTTTGATCGGCCATTCATTTCCAATATTATGGGAGATGTTCTGGGGAAGGCCCCTTCATAATACCTTCGAAAATAGCCTAAAAGCTGATCAAATTTTCTTAAATTTCTGCCTTATAGCCATGAAATGATACGATTTAGCGCGTGTTAATTCTTTGATTTATACATTCTACAGTAAAAACCTGCTTAAAAGAACCCTCTGTTTCAACTACCAATTTGTACTTTCTAAAATTATTAACCATGCATTAGAATGCTCATAACACGGGCGAGATTACAGCAATTGAATCCAAGACATTCTTGTAGATTTCAACTTTAAAATGCCTATCGAAAATTATTCCCCAGAGGATTTTATTNGGAGATGTTCTGGGGAAGGCCCCTTCATAATACCTTCGAAAATAGCCTAAAAGCTGATCAAATTTTCTTAAATTTCTGCCTTATAGCCATGAAATGATACGATTTAGCGCGTGTTAATTCTTTGATTTATACATTCTACAGTAAAAACCTGCTTAAAAGAACCCTCTGTTTCAACTACCAATTTGTACTTTCTAAAATTATTAACCATGCATTAGAATGCTCATAACACGGGCGAGATTACAGCAATTGAATCCAAGACATTCTTGTAGATTTCAACTTTAAAATGCCTATCGAAAATTATTCCCCAGAGGATTTTATTAGTAAATTTTTAGGCTGCTGGTTCTTAAATGATTTGTTCTTTTATGCGGGTTTTACTATATTTGATGTTCAGGCTACACGAAGAGCTGCGCAGGAGTATTGAAAATCAATTAGATGCATTACAACAAGTAGATGGCATGTCAGGTGTCAATCAAGATGCTATTGATAATATGCAGCACCAGTTGAGACTACTTGGCCAGGTATTTTACCATAACTTCAAAATAGGGTACGGGTGGGATTTGTCAGGCAGCAGGCAGACAGACAGCTTTAATTTTCAACATCCAGTAACAACCCTCAAATATTTTAAAAACAAACGCAAACTTAAGTAGAGCTTCCATGACGATTGCTCTTCCATTCGGCACCATTATCATTTCGATTTCTTTAGGCTTCTTTGACATATACTGTGACAAAGAGAAGATGGATGCAAATTGATTTTGTCATAAGCCAGAGCTAGACTTAAACATCGTCGTAGTTTCGCTCCTTGCCTGAACTGATACATCGCTACAACTACGACCCATGATCTAACTGTCAGTTGAGATGACTACCTCATGGCCTAAGCTATTTCATCGAAAATACCAATGCTAAAACGCTTCAAAATTCCAGGTTCCTGGACTTGAACATGGAAACACTAGTAAGTAGTACTTAGAAGAATTTTCCGTTGATTCCAAAAGTTTAAATACCTGAACTTTTCTGCAATAATCTTCCTGTTTAGAGGCAAATTAGATCATGTAAATCTGCTCGAAGCTGCGAGAGTCAACGTCAGTCGGCAATTTTGTCATGACAACTTGATCAACCAATCAGAACGCGCTATTTGAGTTCTATTCGCCCATATTTGGCCCTTGACTTTCTCTCGACTGCAAATGCTGCTCTCTGATTAGTGATACATAAAAGTGTCGCGGCTGGCCGCCTCAACTGACAGTTAGATCATAAGTCTAAGCCAGAGCTACTTTGTTGAGCATATTTCAAAGAAGCAAACAGCGATTGATATTTGCTGAATGGAAGATCAATGGTAATGGAAGCTTCACTTAAGTTAGCGTTTGTTTTTAATATATTTGAGGGCTGATACTGGATGTTGAAAGCTGATACTAGATGTTGAAATCTAACGGCGCTCCCTTGCTAAAACTGTCTGATATATCCCACTGCCTGATAAATCCCATCAGTACCATAGACGTTACTTCGTAACGACCTCATAAGATTGACTGCACTAATGACATCTTTCCTCGTTTCCCTGTGTTCTTTGATTTAATGATGTCACTCAGATCAATAAAGGCTCATAACATTACTGTGAAAAACGGGCTCAATTTTTAAGATGGTCCAGCATGCGGGACTTTCGTGCACCAATTTTCTTCCCCGATGATTTATTCAATGGCTTGTTTAAAGAATAAACAACAATGTTTGTTTTGCGTGTAGTACGTCGTTAGGCATATGTAAAATAATTATTATTTAAGAATACGACAATGTACAAGAGTATTGATTGAACACGACGTTTCGAGCTTAACTATTCTTCAGGTGTGAAAGTAAAGTAAAAGAGCAAGTGTAGAACGATAGATTCGAATGGCAAGTTCAAATGATGGACAACCCTCCAAGAAGCTCGTAAGGACGACCCTGACTAAGATAAATCCAATTTAAAGTTGAGAGATTTTCAGAGAGATTTTTGTCTCACCCCAACCGGTGCTTGGAAGACGCTTTGCTTCGCTTTCTTGGCAATGCTTTCCTCAGGCGCAAAATTGATTGTCCTGGTTTTCGAACAGTTTATGCATGAGTCCTTGTTGGGCGGTGGTGGGTTGTTGTTGTTGTATAGCGAAGCAAAGTGGTCTTGTCTTGTCATATGTCTATTTTTCCTCTCCTAGAATAAAAATTTTTCTTAACGTTTGTCAACATTGCAATTCAAAGCATAAGTAAGATTGATTCTTTCCAAACTCATAGCTAAATTTGATTTTGAACTGACTTTTTTTGACAATCAACCAACATTTTAGGAGAAAGAAAATTTCAAAGGTCTTTGGGAAAATGCGACTAGAGAACTCAACACAGCACAGACTACTTCAAGGGTAAGTTCTTTTTCGAGAAACAACATTGTTTAGTACATGGCGCTTAAAAACCCATCTCATAGAAATATTTTGAAGAGATGAACGGCTAGCTTGTACTGATGATTTAATTTGAGCCAGTACTGAAAGTGTCTTAAAGTAAATGAACGGAGATATAGCGATCTAGTCTAAACATAGCACAAAAGAACGGCACGCGCCACTTATGTTCCTATTGTTTTCATCGATCGAAAACATCAAATACAATAGGTTCTATTTACATGGACCCAGTCCCCCTAGCTAAGTTGCCTTTTAACCCCGTTGATTTACTTTAAAGTTATCAGATTTTGAGTACTCACAGTTTCTTACGAGTTCCATAACAATCTTCATGTTTACTTCCTGTGCCCTCGTGAACATTTCAAAACAAAGTTTTTNGAGTTTTGTTATCTGTTGTGGAAGTTGCAAGACCCTCTTACTGAATGCTGACGAATGCTGACATATTTTCTTCACGGTCTTGATATTTGAGCTCTAGGCAAAGTTTCTTGAAAGATTCTAAAGTTTTCCATACTCCTCTTTTGGTCTCCTTTCTCTTAAAAAACATTGCAAAACCTTTATGCACTGCTATCAAGATAATTGGTAATACAGATTTCCATATTTTTCTTGGTGTGAACTTCTAATAAGGCTTTATAAGTAAACTCGAAAACGTCTTTACTGTCATTTTTTTTTCATCTTATTCTGCAAGTTTTCTTCTTAATATTTTCTAGATTTCTTACAGTTCTGTTTCTTCTCCTTTCAATTTCCCAAATCGGTTACAATTTGATGCTAGTTTGGTGCTTGTTTTATTCAAGAGCTGTAGTGGTGCAACCACCTCCTGTCCTACATTTATCATACGGCCTTCATTTGTTTGTTGAACAACTTTAATACAATTGCATTTAATGAAAACTTTAAGTGCCAAGTTAAGCACGAAGATAATTTTACTGCTTATTTAGTTCTTGAGCCGTAGTGCTGCTATCCATCTCTTGTCCTACATTTCTCCTACAACCACCCATTTGTCTGATGTACGCTTTGATTTGCTTGCTGATGTACGCTTTGATTTGCTTGTTGAACGACATGAACACAATTGCATTTAATGAAGACTTAATGAAGCCAAGATAAGCGCCAAGATAACTTTACTGCCTATTTAGTTCTTGAGCCGTAGTGCTGCTATCCACCCCTTGTACTATATTTCTCCTACAACCAAACATTTGTCTGATGTACCCTTTGATTTGCTTGTTGAATGAGATAAATACTATTGCATTTAACGACGAGTTTAAAGGTAATGTGTCCATACAAGTAGGCCTCCCAGAGCAAGGCATGTGATCAGCTAAAATTTCTTTTCATTCACGCATTACAGCAATTTCTCTATTCATGTGATCAGTTTGAATATCAACCAATCATTTGCCGAGAATTTGATGGATGTTGACAGGTTGGGTATACGCTGGCTTTATATATGGACACATTACCTTTAAGTGCTTAAGGAGGTAACAGAAGTGGAGAGCTGTCACAACACCAGTACTTGCACCTTGCCTTGATGCTCGCTGGTATCCAAAGACCGTCGCTGTGATACTAATAGGCACATAACATACAATAAGTGTGCATAAAATAACAACCATGCCTTTTGCAAATCGCCTGTCAGCTCGTTGTTGGTTTGCTTGATTTTGTCTTATCTCGCTGTTCATATTGTTCACTTGGTTCCTCAAGTTATAAAATGTGTAAATATACAATGCCGTAACTTTCAAAAGCAACAGGTAGGCCGCTGTGAACCATATTGTAACCAAAGTTTTATAAAACCCATAAATCGAAGCAAAGGTGAATAGCGTAACGATACCGATGCTGGCCGATGTATTGAACAGTATTATCAGGATTGATCGCTTTGGGGACATGAACGAGTTGTACATCTTGGAATGCTTCATGTGAATAAACCGATCAATCGTTATAATAACAATCATATTTATAGAGAAAAATGCAAAGAGTAATGATAGAAATTGCTCAACCAAAGCAAAGGTGTCTGATCTTTGTTGTTGTTGTGTTGTTATTGAAATTATTGCCAAGACTAATTGTACTACGCCTATGCAAATATCAGAGATACTGAGTATTGCGATAAACCTGAAAGAAACAATTTGAAGCTTCTGAAGACGGTATAATACATAGACCAGCATTGAGTTTATTGTGATATTCGACAGAGCTATCAATCCATTGAATATTAGATAGGCCACTAATGGCGTCATAGGCATGCGTGAGAGCTTCGGAAAGGCTGTGTCGAGATCTTGACCCATTGTTGCTGTGTTCTGTTGGTCAAAGCCCTTTTTCAGCTGCTGTTAGTTGTGTATGGTATGCAAGGTACTAAAAAAGCCTCGGTACCAAGTTATGATTGGTACGGCAGTGAGATCTTTGAAAAGACTGTCTCAAGACCTTGGCCTGATTTTTTCTGTGTTATGTTGTCAAGCACCTTTTTCAGCTACGGTTAGTTATGTGTGGTACGTATGGTACTAAAATATCCCCCGTACAAAGTTTTGTAGGGCAGTGAGATCTTCGTGACAGTGGTTTCAAGATCTCGCCCCGATCTTTGCTGTGTTATACCAACAGTCTTACACCTGTGCTGTGTTTATTAATCGGTCTTTCTTAGTTTTGTTCGGGAAAGTACAAAACGGTGATCTTGTCTGTAACTCGCAGATAATTTTTCTTCTGTTATTAAGCTGGTATTAATCGTGATATTATTCCTTCTTTCATAATTTTCTGTGAACAAACCCATTTATTATGATATCGATCTTTTAAATTACGCTTTCTGAAAAAGTTGTTTCATTCAGAGGCACGAAATTTGTTCTCTTTACTTTCTTTGTACGCTGTTGTCAGCTACAGAACCTTCAACACTTCTCCACAAAATTATCGATACTTCAGTCTTCTCTGACGGCAACACTAATTGAATTGCATTTCTTCTCCTCAGATCGTTTGCTCAGCTTCTAACCTTCAAGTCTTGTAAATCTATCGACTCTGCTAGTATTCCCTTAAAAACAAAAACTATTTGAATGTTTTCATAAAACGTGCTCGACTTCAGTTAAGTTTGAGGGTAGCAATACTTAGATTCCAATAGTTTTATTATATAATACGAGAAACAGGAATTTTGCTGTTAATACCATGTAATAGCCTCAATCCGTTTCCATGCCCTTCCGACTAGCGAAATCTGTGGCTCTTCTATACAACACGAACATTACTTGTGACCAGACTTCAGTTTTCTCGTCATCCCAGTATTTCTACTGATATTGGCAATAGAAATTCCATTGTATTAATCAAATCACTAATTCGCTTCGATTCGTCAGTACTTCCATCCAAGCTATAAGATCTTGTAGTATATTTCATGAAACCAACAATGACAGTAAACTGATTACATGAGTCTCAGTTTTCCGCATTGAATAGAATGATAGTTATGGCTTCAAACTGTATGAGAGAAAATAAAAACATCAGATTGAAAACATTGAACGAATACAAGGAATCACGTCGTCAGTCTACAATGACAGTAGCAATGTTTTATTTCATGTTTATTGTGAAAGCCAAAGACTGGTTGTACTTTGTTAGAGTTTTCTTATGATTTAGCAGCTTCTCTTTCTTCAGAAAAATGAATAATTCATCAGTCCTTTCTAACATCACAACGATATTTTGACTCTATTATGATGCCTTTATCAGCTTAGAAAATTTGTGGAATTTTTTTAGGGCTTCTTTCTGAGTTGAGAATATGCTGTTCTTGTTCCTAAATCGAACGATTCTCTTGCCGTCATTCATCAGATAGAGAATTTATCTTTCAGGCGTCTTGTACTTGTAGTGTTCACATAGACTGATTACATGAGTCTCAGTTTTCCGCATTGAATTGAATGATATTATGGCTTCAAACTAGAAGTTAGTTAAATAGTTAGCTAGCTAGAAGTTAGCTAGAACATAGTTGTATGAGAGAAAATGAAAACATCAGATTAAAAAATTGAACGAATACAAGGAATCACGTCGTAAGTCTAGTGTTCACATACTTTACCTTCAAAAATGCTTGTGTGGAGGTATATCCCCGGTACAGCTACTACGGTTACCCTTCGCCGGTTTTACTCCAGTTTGGTAGAATAATTTAGGTCATAAAACAACGTTTTCGCGAAACAAGAACGAAGTTGAGGGCAGTTTAATTTACAGCTGCGCATATTTGTAGATGCTACTTTATATCTTTCGTTGAGAAAATTTAATCTTTTTACGTGTCTGATAAACTGCTCTTCGTGCTATGTATCTGCTTCGCTATGTAACCTTCAACAAAATCAATATATTTGTCTTTTGATTTCGTCCTGCTCCTAGAACTGATATTTTCGTATCAAAGCAAAGCTGCTACAGAAACGATGTTCACTTTAATAATTAATTCGATTCTTGTGGCTTTAATCATTGAGGTGACTGCTTTTATCTGTTATTCACACCTTGTGGCGTTTCCTTTTATTGTCTTGCTTTTGCTGCTCCGCTATGTGACCGCCAACAAAATCAATATCTTTTTCGTTTGACTTCCTCCTGTTCCTCGTATCATAGCAAAGCTTCTAAAGAAACTATGTTAACTTTAAATAACTAATTCAATTCTTGTGGTTTCCGTCATCGAGTTCCCTGCCATTGGTCTTCTTTTATTCACTCTGTATTTCGCTTCCTACTTTCTTGCGTTTGCTGCCTCTGTCTGTGTTCTTCACTTCACCATTGATATTTCAAGACCTGAATCATGGAATTCTTATATGGANTTATCTGTTATTCACACCTTGTGGCGTTTCCTTTTATTGTCTTGCTTTTGCTGCTCCGCTATGTGACCTCCAACAAAATCAATATCTTTTTCGTTTGACTTCCTCCTGTTCCTCGTATCATAGCAAAGCTTCTAAAGAAACTATGTTAACTTTAAATAACTAATTCAATTCTTGTGGTTTCCGTCATCGAGTTCCCTGCCATTGGTCTTCTTTTATTCACTCTGTATTTCGCTTCCTACTTTCTTGCGTTTGCTGCCTCTGTCTGTGTTCTTCACTTCACCATTGATATTTGAAGACCTGAATCATGGAATTCTTATATGGAAACGTCTGAATCTCTTCCCGCAGCCAACATGCCTGAGATACCTTAACGATGCCGTAAGGATCGGGAGAAGTTGGTGGTACTGGGAGAAGTGGTTTCCATTTAAGTTGAAATGGCTGCGGCATGCCAGCGGCAATGGTTCCGGCAATGGCTACGGCAACTTTACGGCAGCTTATGGCTATATGGAAACCAGGCTTAACTAATCTGCAAACAAAACTTTTGGCAGCTGTACAAGTGTTTCTGTAAATATGAATTTCAATTGGCTAATTTTATTTTCTGTGGCTTGTAGAATTATTGTTGAATAAATATTATCAAACCATCCACCTACAGCATATTACAGGTATCATTCATTGTACAATCCATTATCTGTCAGCATAGGTTTCAAATCTTTAAAAAGGTCGGTGTAAAATTATGTGACCTATTTCTTTGAATGGAATGGCTTGAAAGAAAATTTAGCTACTTTGCTATAGTTCTACCTTTGGAATTTTCAGAAATCTTCAATGTTTTCAGAATTAGAGTGCTTTTCTTCTTTGTTAAGAATTCAAGAAAATGTTTGAAAAAAACTTAAAACCATCGTAATTTCTAAACTTTTTGAGGAAACATCGAATAATTTTCCAGAAAAACATAGTTTATGAATGTCTACAATATGGTACGAAGCAAAAGTCTTTCACTCTCCTGGTTTGCGATTTAGAAAGTTGATGACGTCATATCTCCAAATGAGTTGAAATATGAAATNGAATGGCTTGAAAGAAAATTTAGCTACTTTGCTATAGTTCTACCTTTGGAATTTTCAGAAATCTTCAATGTTTTCGGAATTAGAGTGCTTTTCTTCTTTGTTAAGAATTCAAGAAAATTTTTGAAAAAAACTTAAAACCATCGTAATTTCTAAAATTTTTGAGGAAACATCGAATAATTTTCCAGAAAAACATAGTTTATGAATGTCTACAATATGGTACGAAGCAAAAGTCTTTCACTCTCCTGGTTTGCGATTTAGAAAGTTGATGACGTCATATCTCCAAATGAGTTGAAATATGAAATACGCAGTAATTTCGAAAATATTCAATATTCAAGCCATTCGATTCAAAGAAATAGGTCGCTGAATTTTACATCGACCATTTTACGCCAATTTAAAGATTTGGAACCTATGCCTTATCTGTCATGTTTCAAATTTCAAATACCGGGTGAGTCAAAATAATGTACCCACTGTTTAAAAAATCATACGGCGAAAACTATGCAGCCAAATCGTAATATTTTTAATCCTTCGTCTCCATTGGGCTTCAACGTAATTTTTTAGGTTCTTTCTATTTCATTCATAATTGTTGATGCTTTTCTTCGTTCAAAAATCAGTTATTGACCAAAAATCAGTTATTAGCTAAAAGTCAGTTCCTCGAAGTTCTCAGAAACATTCAAAAACGTGCTGTTCAATCGGATGCAGATTTTGACAACTATAGTTCTTTTTTGTCCCTAGAAATGATTAGAGGGAAAATTTACGTTTTATCAGTTTCCTTGTCATCATACAGCAATGTTTATAAAAAAATAGTATTTTACCATTCTGATAGTTGGAAATCGAATTACATTGTGCCATCCACGTCTATTTCTTAGCCATGCCTAGGAAAACCAGTTTTCGGGAAATTTTATATTTGAAAGCAAAATAATGCATTGTAAATTATAAAAAAGCCTCACAATTGCTTACTAAAGTTTCTTCAACTGAAGGCTGTCATACTGATAATGTCTTTTGTATTTGTTCATCTTTACATATTGCTTGTTCGTTTCTCTACCTACCATCCGAAGGTAGTTTTCTATGGTTTTTAGGAGCACTGAGAAGCTAAGCTTATCGAGGCAGTGTCCTGTGATCTAGCCTGCGCGCAGACTCAACTGGTTACGCAGAAGTCAGTTTAGTTGAATTTAAATTTGTTGGTTTGACCTGCGGAGGACACTACTGGAGGTCAAACCAACAAATTTTAATTCAACTAAATTTACTTCTGCGTAACCAGTTGAGTCTGCGCGCAGGCTAGATCACAGGACACTGTCTCAATAAGCTTAGCTTCTCAGTGCTCCTAAAAACCATAGAAAGCTACCTTCGGATGGTAGGTAGAGAAGCGATCAAGCAATATGTAAAGATGAACGAACACAAAAGAGAGATCCCTTTTTCCTGCGCGCAGGCTAGATGTGATCACACAAGATTTGATCAAATCTGAGGACATTTTCATTAACACCTAATATATGCTGGCAGATGTGGTATATTTTAAGATATGGCAAGTGAAACGTCTGTAATAAGTTGTTTTCTTTTTCTTTTAGGTGCACATCGATGATGAAAGAGATAGGAAAATTGCAAGCCGAGAAAGAAGAATTAGAAGAAGGTGTTGCAACTCTTCAGAAAAAGAAGTAAGTTTTGACAACAATTAACTCTTTGCACTTTGGTATGGAAATGTGACAACAGTTCTCCTTTCTACTAGGGTCAAAATGTTTCTTGTGCGCTTTTATTCGATAGTGGAATCGGAATTCTAGAATCTTGTTTCGGATTCCCATTCATTTGGACGCATTGCAAATTCAAATTTTGGTAGCTTTCAGCACCGTTCTTAGCCCAAATAATGTTTTTCTTTCCGAAGACTTCATTCAGCATAGATCGTGTTCAACTGCTCTGCTTTCAAAAAGGTCTCCTTCCCAAGTGGTAAAAACTGAAGAAAGTTGGAACCGCTTCTCGTACGGCTTAGAAGTCACAATGCATCTTGCTCTGCATCTTGCTAGAATCATAGAATATTAATTTGGAAACGTGGATTGCAAAATTAGTCAAGTTGATATCTTATTATTCCTAATTAATCAAATCGTTTTTCACAAATTTTGCCATTGTGCTCGGAAGATATCTTCTGAGGTGGGTACTGCCTTCTAGTCAAATAATAAATACCTTGGGGAATGGGTTTCGCTAAAATTTTGCTTTTCTCTCTAATTGAAGCACTGAGCTTGAAGATCGGGAATACCAGGCAACTCTGCACGTACGAGACAGCGTGCAACTTGTAGAAAATGCATTATTGGAAAGGGAACAGGTGAGAGCTGGGTAGTATAGCCTCCAAATCTTTAAAAAACATTGCATGGATGGTTAAATGCATCTTTCGTTTGATTGTATGGTTTGAAAGGAACTTCGGGTAATTTGCTATAATGATATATGTAGCATTTCTGATATCTTGATTATTGTCAGAATTACAGCGTCTTCTTTACTTGGGCCTTGAGAATGTGACGTCTTCAAATTGCTAAATCGTAAACTAGAAAAGCTACAGATTTCTGCTTACAGCCATATTATAGAGCTTTATCAACTATGGTTTTCTTGAAGATTGTACCTTTTTTCATATTCTAATTTAGGATCTACGATTATTTTAAGTTTTGCAAAACTTTTCGTGAGTTCTTTCAATAAAAAGAAAACCGGTAATTCGCCAATATATCAAATCTTGAAATCCCTAACCCTGACCCTAGACCGAACGCTAAACCTAACCCTAACCTTGAATCTATCCCTAACCCTTCCCCTAACCTAACCCTAAAACTAACCCTAACCCTAATTTATTTCAATGCTAACCCCTACCCCAAACCTAATTTATTTCAAGGTTTTGATATATTGGCGTACTCCCAGAAAACCGTTGTTATTCTGAAAATGATCAAGATATTAGAAATGCTACATATACGATTATAGCAACGCACCTGAAGTTCCTTTCAAGCCATAAAATCAAACAAAAGACGCATTAAACATCCATGCAATGTTTTTTTAAAGATTCTGTGTAGTATTGAGTGCGAGAGTTAGATTTATCGAATCTTCTTAAATATGTGTGTTTGAGAACCCAGAGTTAATTTGTGCTAGGGGCTTACTCGAGGCCTTTTATCTATCCGGATGATATACCGTACATGCTGAAACAGATGGTTTAAAAACTACAGCGTTAATTTGGTTTATGTTAATTGCTTATGTCAGTCTATAGTAGAAGAATTTTTATTTATGCACATTCACAAGCTTGTAGACAGAATCCAGAAAAAAGCCAAACCTTCATCCTTATGCCAATTTCGTTAGTTGAACCTTCCACATTTTATCAAGTCAAAAATAACCAGATTTTTTTAACTCCTCGTGTTGTTTATAACCCTAAAATTTAGAAGCCAGTTACGGTTGCCAAAATAACCCAAAAGTTTTCAAGGTTTCTTATAAAATTACTAAACCTTGATCAGATAGACAGCAACAAGTGAAACCTTCCTCCGGCTCACAGCCGTTGAACCGTGACTTTTTCTGGACTGTACTTGCAGAGGCTTTTTTCAGTTGAACGAATTTTGCGAGAAACTTCGGAAGCGCATTGAACCTCCAGCGAACTGATGAATTCGTCAGCGTAATTTGATAGTTGAAATCTTTTCAATTTTTGACGATCTTGCAAAAGAGAAGCCAATGAGTGCCTGAGAGAGTCCCAAAGGAAGCAGATCGAAAACAAACTAGTTTTTCAAGCAGAGCTGACTGTCGAAAAAGTACTTGAATTGCTGTTGGTTACGCATGCAAGGAGACGCATTCGCTCAACTGAGCGACAATCCTTGCCAAAACAGCTTGAAAAAACACTTCATTTTCCTGATTTTTCATGCGATCGAATATCTAAACTACACTACTCGCTTTTAACGTTTCTGCCTTCCCTCTGCCCCCCCCCCCCCGCCCTGAGCAATGTTGATTCATATATCTAGTAGTCAACAGATACCAAGAAGAACAGTTTGGCTGCTTTGGAGTCCCATGCACCACTAAGTAGTAATGATTGCACATCACAGAGTAATTTTAATTGCACCAGGCATCACAGAGTAATTGTACTTGCACAGCAAACTAACATTGTAAGGGAGATGAGGCAGCTCTGAGCAAAAGTACGTAATTCTTTTTAAAGAGTTTGGCAGAGGCTGGAGAAAATCCACCAACGAATCCATTCAATAATTCCTTTCAGTGGAAATGGGTCTTAACTCTGTTACCTGTTATAATCAGTTTAACTCAGCCACAAATGTATCTTTTCGAAAACTGTCCTATTGCGATTGGCTTGCACAATACCCTTATGGACACCAGGATGCTATAGTTGGACAACCATGTTTACCAGTGATTCGTTTGATGTAAATACAAAAAGTGCAGACCATTATCGATAGTTTGCTCCTTGGTTTCCTTGCAGGCTTTTTACCAGTGGTCTTCTTTTTGGCTGTAATATTTGTTTTTATCGTCGTCCTTGTGATATTTGTTGTAAGACTTGCCTTAGTTACATTCCTGGAGTTAAATTTGCCCGTAAAAGCTGTTCTATTCTTGCTAACAATTGTATTGGTTTTATTTACGCTAATTTCGTTACTCCCGACAGCCTTTGTTAAATTTTGCCTTTGAAGTAGGATCCGTTCATCGGTCTTCGGCAACTGTGTGTGTTTTGCCCATCTGACATTGATCTTATCTGTGACTAGGCCGTCTTTCATTGTAACATTCTGTAAGCGCACATGCTCAACGTAGTAGGCATCTGAAGGACCGTTGACTGCAATGAACTTTGAAGCATATGCGCACAATAACATAATACACAGTTCATGCATCTCGCGTGATTTAAATCTTGTTTGATTTGTGACTGTAGGCCGAGGTAGATGATTTGCAAATACCAAGTCATATCCAAGATCCTGAAGGAACTTAAACTTATGTTCATCCTCACTTCTACAAGAAATCAAAGTTGTTTTTGATACATCATGAAACCTTTGGGCTGTCATTCTCAATGCTAGATTTGAATCGATACTGTAATTCCCAGAGAGAGGCCCTGACAGGATGGCGTTATATGTTCGGCCTAAATATTTCATCAGCTTCATTAAAGACATATTTAAGTGCTTTGAGAATTGGATGTGAAATATCAAGATCTCTTGCATCTTTTTGGTTCGTTTCTTATCGAAGAAACGTATATCTTTGGTACTCAGAGTATCTCCATCAAAATATATAACTTCTTCTTCCCTTTCGTACAACTCTGTCATAATCCCCCTGATAATTGGCTTCACTTTCATTGGTGGACCCCATCGATTTCCATATTGCAAAGTTCCTGGGCACATAAGGTCAACCTCACGATCGTCAAGTTTAATTGGAAATGCTGTGAATTGTTGTGATTTTAAAAGCCTCCATATCTGGATATCCTCAACAGACGGAATGAAATCTACCCAAAATCCAAGTCTGTGGTCGTGGCAAATTTTATAAATACTCTCTGTATTTCTTATTTGTTCTAGCTGCTCCAACGACTTCTGTTGAAGCGATACTACTTTTGACAAAGCATTAAAGTCGATTACTTGCGATATTGGAAACTGGTATCTTGAATCGATATCGGAGATATTTTGATTTGGATCTTGTTGAGGGATGAGTGGCGGTGTTATTAAAGTTCGTTCCAAGAGATGTGCAAAAAGGGCAGCGTTTTCGAACTGAACAAGCTGCTTAGGCCAACTGATAGGTGATGGCTTGTACGTAATAAATTTCTCTTTTTTATCGAACCTTGGAAAAACGAATCCATCGTCCTCTATTTGGAATCTCCATGGAACCTTGATTGTTGCTTTCCTGTGATCTTTTAATTTCTTATCACCCATTTTTTTATTATGAACTGTGTTCCCACTCGTTTTGCCATGTTTTTCCAACAAGACAGCCCGATGATTCCGATAATGTAAAAACAAGAAGACCAGGAAACAAATGAAGATCGTCAGATTCAAATACCTTAAAGCATTTCTTTTAATTCTTCGCCAGTTAATACTGCCAATAACAAGACCAACTTCACTTCTTTCGATTGTATGAAAACTTTCTTCTAATTCTGTATCCATCTTATAGCGATAGTTTTATTTGTAACCCTCTTCGAATCTCTTTACTCATTCAACAATGGTTAATGATCTTGTAATATCTATGCGTCCAATCCAGACTTGTACGACTTTCTAGACAGTCTCTCACCAAAACTAGAATCTTTTGTTGTGATATTCGTGTGATGAATTATGATCTTCTTCTACCGAGAATTCCGTCGGTTGTCGGAAGCTTTCGGCAACAATCCTGATAATTGTCGCTTCGTCGGTTGATCAGTCGCTTGTTTTAAATACCAGCTACTCTAACTCAGGCCCATAAACCTAAGTTCACCTGGTATTTACTATAAATAAGAATTTGCTTTCAAAGAAAGTCTCTTCTGTTTTCGGCAGCCTTCGGCTACAATCCGATAAATATCGATTCGTCGGTTGATCAGCCGCTTGTTTTAAATACCAGTTATGAACAACGCTGAAAAATCAGCGAGCAACGCATGGTCGTTGTCATGTGTTCTTTTAACGGGTGCTGTTTTCTTTTTTGCTCTCTGAAGTATTTTGGATCAGCAGGTCAAGAATTCCATGGGAATGTTCGTGTAATTAGACTGACACGCCGGTACTAGATTAAATGAGCGCTTGGATACTTGAGCTTGGTTAAAAAGCTTGCTTAAGTTAGTAAACTAGAGTAAAAACGCGTTAAAAATGCATTCGAAATGCGACGGAGAAAAGCGTTAAAGTTATTTCTTCCTCAATTCTATATTTTTTTAGGATATCCCAAGGCATCTGGGTTGAATCAAAAAGTTTTAGATCCATGTGGAAGTGAAACTCACTAAAAATGCGTTTAAACAAGTTGAGAAAATATCCCAATTCTAACACGCTTTTACTCAAGTGTGAACCAAGTTTAAAAGAACTTTACGATAACTGAAAAGCACAATTAGAAACTTTGTCAGCCAATCATAAAAGTTTAGAACTTTTACGTTTTTTTCTGAAGTGCCACTTCTTTATTTTATTGCATTGTTTCGTTTTCAACTGCCATTTAGTAGCGAATACAAACCATGTTCTCAGGCGCTTGAAGGGTGTACTGTTGTAAAATAGGTAATCCGGGGTAAATAAGTAATTTATAGTTTCAAGTATCATACGAATCCAAATTGTGATGCAAACGAGGGTAGCTATATGATAGCAGCTGTTTGAATCTAACATGGTCAAATCTGACGTGAATCTAGAACGTGTTTGTCTTGAAATTTGTACGTTTTATAGATTTGCCATTATTTATGTCTGTACACTCTTTGAGCGTCTAAGCATCAGTTACTTGTTAACGTTATTTCTAACGATGTAATAATTAGAAAAACAAAATAAATTTGCTTGCTGTAAATGCAGTTGTTGAATTTGCAATTCCCCTACCTTCTATTAAGCGCCTTCCTCGAATAAGGGCTCCCTCTTATAACCGCCTCATCTGAAATTTCTTTCAATAGAACCACGGGCATTTGTTGCAGGAATTACCATAGCCGAGAGCCGTTTTGAATGACCCTGCCTGCTCACACTTATTGCTTCTTGTTATAATTTTCAGATAGCGATCAAAGAACAGCAACTGTCTCAAGAGGTTACCAGATTGCAAGAAAATATGAGCAATTTATTGAAGGAAGCTGATAAGAAGAAGAGAACTGAGGTTTTTTTATAAAATATTCTTCATCAAAATATCATGCATGCAAAAATTGTTTTTCCTTCTTGACAGCCCAAAGAGCATACANTGTAAATGCAGTTGTTGAATTTGCAATTCCCCTACCTTCTATTAAGCGCCTTCCTCGATTAAGGGCTCCCTCTTATAACCGCCTCATCTGAAATGCTTTCTTTCAATAGAACCACGGGCATTTGTTGCAGGAATTACCATAGCCGAGAGCCGTTTTGAAAGACCCTGCCTGCTCACACTTATTGCTTCTTGTTATAATTTTCAGATAGCGATCAAAGAACAGCAACTGTCTCAAGAGGTTACCAGATTGCAAGAAAATATGAGCAATTTATTGAAGGAAGCTGATAAGAAGAAGAGAACTGAGGTTTTTTTATAAAATATTCATCAAAATATCATGCATGCAAAAATTGTTTTTCCTTCTTGACAGCCCAAAGAGCATACAGCACTGTTCTCAATAGACCTTTGAAGCAATAATGTGGGCGCCATTATGAAGTGGATAAATATGCAATGCTCTCTGGGATAGCGAGGGTATATACGGGGTGTCTCAGAAAAAATGCAACCCAATTATAATTTAAAATTTAAATAAAAATAATAAGATTTGAATAGATGTAATGTATACCATCTGAAAGCACAATCTATCGCATTTCCAGTAATATGCAGTTTGGATGTATCAATGGGATTATTTATCATTTAATTGATATTTTAGCAGGTATGGCAAATTTCAGATTCAGATTCAGTATGCTGTAAGAGCAAAATCAACAGCTTCTTGCTGACAAAGTTACAGAGCAGATTTTGTTGAAACATTTCAGGCCTAGAAGCACTTGAGGGGATGCCCGTAAGTAGGAAAAATACAAATTTACTCCTATAAGATACGTTTATTAAAAATGATAAAATAAGCTCTAGCAAAGATGGGTTTTCGCCTGTGTAAATGCCCTACCACTTTCCTGCATCTAAAATAGGCTATACTCACTAAAACTTAAATTAAGTGATAAATATTTCAATTCATGTGCCCAAGCTGGATATCATTGGAAAGAAGATAGATTGTGCTATTAGATGGTATGCGTCACATAAATTCAAATATCACTATTTTCTGACGAATCTGGAATAAAAGTGGGTTGCGTTTCTTTTAAGACATGCTGAATAGTCTTGTATTATAAACTATCGCTATCCCGAAGTTTATTGCATATTGATAGCAAGGAAATAGTCTGGCCTTTGGTTTCAGCCCTCACACGAATTTAGCCTTTCAATTCAAAGTTCCTATATGAAAAAATTATGACTCACTGTCTTGGAGAAAGTAAAAAACTTTTGGTAAATGCCAACGAAATAGAAGTACATAAAACTGATAGGTATTCGACATTGAAAAAAGTTTTTGGCGTACCCTGTAGATATAAGTTGCTTCTATCTAAAATTTAATTAGATGTCACCTGAGATTTGCGATAACGCAGAATTACTCATGAAAAACGCTTCAATTGTTTTTATTCGCGGACACTTGGTTTTGTGTTGGTTTATCAGACGATTAAAAAAGAATATTTTTTTTACAGCTTGAGAGTCAACGATCACAACACAGTCGTCAAACTCAGAGACTGATGGAAGAAATACATTACTTAGAGATGGTAAGTAAAACGCTTTCTCTGTTACATCATTATTTATCATATCAAGCAAAAACCCACAAACTGACTGACTACACGAATACTTTGTAGATAACATCAACATCAGTTAAATTATAGTAATGTGAATATCACATAGCCACTGCGCAGTCAAATGAAAAGACTAATTTCCACTGAGCGAATTCTCAAACCAAATTTTCGATGACTTTATTCGCTCAGTTTTCATCTCACGTAATTGCTGTAAAGAGACCATTCTTTCACCCCGTCAAACATTGATTGCTTCACGATAAATTTCGCTTGTGAAAGGCTTTCCAAAAAAGTCTTTTACATGCAACAAAGAATACGTTCCTTCAATAACGAAGTGCTTTATGGGCAGCTATTATTAATTTGTGAATTTAATAAGATATCTACTCATTCGGTTACTGCTATTAATCAATTTAATGTAAATTGGCGCCTAATTAAAAGTTTTTATTGAGGCTATGTTCACATTGCTCCGTATTCGTTTTTATCCGTTTTCATTTTGACTCGTTTTACCCGTTCACACTGCTTTGGGTAATTATGAAAACGCTGCGAAAACGATGAAGCGTTCACACTGCTCCGGGTAAAAAACAAAAACGCTATCAAAACGAGACCAACGAATCACATAGGGGTTTCGAAATCGGATTCGAACTCGAAACTCCGCGATACCAAGATGCAATGCGAACAGCGCCCTTGCATTCGACTGCGGAATGGTCAACATAGACAGTAAGGAGCAATAGCTTTTGAAGCAAACTGAACCGATTGTGAAAGATCACAAGGCCAAAAGAACCATTAAGCGTCCTATGTACCACCTACTTTTACAGAAACTTCACAATTGCAGTTTTAGATAACAGCACAAGAGACTGCATGAACTATTTTAAAACTTTTATTTATTTTTTTTTTTAAACTTTTCAAAGATTTCTCCAAGCATTAGATTAGCCTTGAGTGACTCAGCAATGTTGAGAACTTGTCAAAATTGGCACGTGCTAAGCTTTTTGTTGTGTTGTTGTAGTTGCTAGCGTTTTCAAAAGTATCCGTTTTTGCGTTTTCGGTGTTCACACTGCGTTTTTGCGTTTTCAAAAGTCTCCGTTTTCAAAAGTATCCGTTTTCAAAGTGCGTTTTCAAAAGTCTTCGTTTTCAAAAGTATCCGTTTTCAACGTGCGTTTTCAAAAGTCTCCGTTTTCAGGGTGGAGCAGTGTGAACGCAAGGTGAAAACGGATACTTTTTTATCCGTTTTCATATGAATACGGAGCAGTGTGAACGGGGCCTTAGTGAGTTCTTAATTCCAAATATAAAATAAAATAACAACAGGAAATCTAATGTGCATTTACGCATTTCAGTTATTCTTTTAGCATTACTGTTACTTTTAGTATTACTGTTACTAAATTGTTGTTTGTAAATAGTTTAGATAGTTGCTTTTAATTAGCTTTTAATATAGCTATCATGTAGTATTTACCAACTTAAAAGAAAGTGAATAAAAAAACATTTAATAAAAATGGAATCAAAACTGCTTGACTCTGGATTCCATCCAAATCCAAACGTGAGCATTTTCAAAGGCATTGACAATATTTCAAGTTGAAATGAAAATAAGTTCGACGCATTATTCCGTCACATTTTCTTTTACATTCTTAACACGACTTTACATTAGAATTATACAAGGAGGGTGCTGAGTAACTGAGGAAAGTACTGTTTAACTGAAGAGGGTGTTGGTTACCGAATACAGTAGGTACCCGCAAAAGAGAAACACATTGATACAGACGGCATGACGTCACAGCATCTTTGAAAACACGACGCCATCTTGTTTTGGGGTAAATGTTCAGAAAATTGCTATAGGAATCTATATGAATTTGCAAAAAGTTGTATAAAATTGCTCCTCTATTCTACCTCGCGATAGTGAGTTGGGAAAGGATAGGTAGCAATTGTCAGTCAGACCTAAACCTATGAAATAAACACACGAACATGCTGTTTTTAAAAGCAAAACAAAAATTTAGGCCAAGAAAGCTGTGAAAAACTTGCCTTTGCGTCGATAATTTTGTAGTTAGCATCACAAACTCTGTCGGCTGTGAGTTGCTCTTCGCTTCTTCAAAGTTAACCTTCCTTTTAGACATTCGCCTATCTATCTGCTAAAGTTTTTGAATAATTTTAACAGCTTCCAACCCTTTTGAATTTATTTATTGCGATAAATAAACGAGACAGTCTCAAGATCCCAGTGCGACGCTATACTTTGTAATGGCTTCATTTATCCAAAGTCAAGGGAGGCTGAAGACACTGATAGCCCTGGAATCGAGGTTGCCCAAAGTCTGATTTTCGAGCGCGAATTCATCAAGTCACGTGACATGTCGTCTGTATGAATATATAAGAAACTTAGATACTCAATTTTTAAAGACAATGGCAAAAGCAATAGTTCGTTGTTTTTTCAACAATGGCTAGAATTGCATAAAATGTTTCTTGAGAGGTGCCAGCTGCCTGAGGAGGGTGCAGGCCGCACTTAATTTGTGCAGCGTAAAAAACCTTTCAAGTCTGACTTCAGCTTTACGATTTCTGCTGTACCTAATTTTTCATTTCAGAAACGATGATGATAACTGATATCAATAAATATGTTTAAGATTAGAATTCAACATGTTTAATATTACCTTTATTTTTGTCTTTTGTGCCAGTGAACATTATTTCATAAGGAATGACTTTAGAAGGCCACATCTTATCTTTTAATGCAATGTGAGTTTTCCTGTCTTGCGTACGAGTATCACTTGGCTTTGATAACAATTCTTTGTCTTTTTCATCTAATTTTATGTCTCCTTCAAACAGCTGGTCGCCAACAGCTAAAATAAAGAATTCGGTTTAAACAGAATGATAATGAGATGGCTATAACATGAACAGATCCAAGAAAACTCTAGCAGATCTATTTTGGTTTTTATAGGAGAATTACAAAGAGAAAAGTTTTGAATTTTTTTGAGAACATGGACACTTTCTGCATCTTAAACTTAAAATTTGATAAGTCTGGACATAGTGAAAAAAATAGGGATCTGAATGCAAATAAGAAAGTGCTAGTAAAGATGGACTCACGGCGGCCTTCTTCGAAGTGTTCTGCTATTCCAACATCTGGACGAGGTTTGTTGTTGTTGTTGATATCCTGAATATCTTTGGTTGTTGTGTAATCACGAGGATCTACCGATGAATGATAAAATAATGTCTAGAAGTTACAGGAAATGAGGAGATTCAAACACAAAAGTGCAGTTCATCACATTTTACCAAATTAAAGAAATATTGCATAAAAATTCAGAAAATTCTCATCTACCGGTAGAACGAGTTTAAAATAAACAAGAATAAGTAATGCCAAGTACTTAAAGAGACACAATGGCAAATTTTTTGTGTTCGACAATCTCAACGAGATTCTTCATGCATAAAGTAGAGACTTCGTACATTCCAAAAATGTATTTAAACACAATCGCCGAAAATTTAGAAACTCGCGACCCGAGAATTATTCTATTGTCTTTCTATTGTATTTGCGCACGTGCCGTAAAAAAGTGTGGGTACAAAACTTCATTGTTTCCTTTCCTTTTACTGTTTTTCCATACTTCTAGAAGTCGTACGAAAATATTAAATACATTTTCGGAATGTACGAAGTCTCTACTTTATGCATGAAGAATCTCGTTGAGATTTTCGAACACAAAAAATTTGCGATTGTGTCTCTTTAAGCATGGTCAAAATTTTCTCAATCCTATTTTCTTTACTAACATCAATGGTAAATTTGAAACTTACATAAAGTTTTTGAAAACTGGCATACATACAACAACACAGATAAACCCAAAATGCTACAATTTTTTGTATATTTTAAGTTTGATTACCTGTGTTAGACCATCAAAGGACACTTAAGCTTTTAGCGACAACATAGATCTTTATGAAATCTTCGATCGCTGTACCCTGGGTACCAGACTCTCTGTTCGATCGCTGTTGTTATTGCAGATAATAGGACACTCATCCTTTCAAATTGTTTTATTTAAAATGTACAAAATTTCGCTTGTTCCAGATCTCGAAAAATTGTTGGATGCATTTCGAAGTTGAAAGTGTAGCTTTTCTCATACGTTTGTGATTACTTTTATATNATACATTTTCGGAATGTACGAAGTCTCTACTTTATGCATGAAGAATCTCGTTGAGATTTTCGAACACAAAAAATTTGCGATTGTGTCTCTTTAAGCATGGTCAAAATTTTCTCAATCCTATTTTCTTTACTAACATCAATGGTAAATTTGAAACTTACATAAAGTTTTTGAAAACTGGCATACATACAACAACACAGATAAACCCAAAATGCTACAATTTTTTGTATATTTTAAGTTTGATTACCTGTGTTAGACCATCAAAGGACACTTAAGCTTTTAGCGACAACATAGATCTTTATGAAATCTTCGATCGCTGTACCCTGGGTACCAGACTCTCTGTTCGATCGCTGTTGTTATTGCAGATAATAGGACACTCATCCTTTCAAATTGTTTTATTTAAAATGTACAAAATTTCGCTTGTTCCAGATCTCGAAAAATTGTTGGATGCATTTCGAAGTTGAAAGTGTAGCTTTTCTCATACGTTTGTGATTACTTTTATATCTAAACTACATTGTTGGATTCTGTGATGGTTGCTAAAACAATAAATATACCTGAAGCACGATTTTGTACGACATCCTCACTGACAATAGTACTGTCATCTATAAAAAAAGCAAAATTATTTAGTTTCAGGTCACTGTGCAGCCAAACTCTAATACAAATAATAATCGCGAACGCATCAACAAACTTCGCAGATCCTGAATGACGGGATGAGGCTGCATGCTCTTCGAATGTTTTCCAAGATGAAAATTAAGTCAATGATTTCTGAAATCCAAGCCACTGCTATCAATGATGCAAAATATGTAAAACAAGAACATACTATTCAAAACATAAAAAGGTTGCAAAAAGATAAAAAACCTGGATCAAAATCTTCTAGTTCGTTGATATCTGGTGCTGCAGCTACTAAATCTTGAAGTCTTAGTAATGTCACAAAAGCAAACAAGATTTCTAGTTTCATGATAACAAGACCAAATTTTGCCAACTTAGAATTGCTCCTTTGTAGGAAGGTTCGGATTTTTAATTAAAATCTTCTAAATATGGCCACCTGAGTATGAGTGAAGGTCATCCATGCTCCGTGAAAATACTATCAGACATTACCAGTCCGTAAATACAAAACTGAATAGGTTTTTAATTAAATTGTTTACCCAAGATGATTTGACCAGAAATCGGCAACGTCTGAGAGCTCATAAACTGGATAATTAACTACATATTGTCTTCCTATCGTCTTCCTAGCCTGTGAGCAGGCCTTTTGATTGCAGTGAGGACAGTGGTCCTATGTATGTATGTCCACATTACAGGTTTATTTCTCCCATGCTATGTTAATGTCTGTCCCTAAAATCAGGTTTATTTTGAACTCTTTTCAACAACATGTTCTTGGATGTAGGTCAATATTTGTCCTCAAAATTGGGTTTTATCGGAGTATTATAAAAATGTATGTACCCAAAACCAGTCTTTTTAAGAGCGCAATTTGTACTGGTAAGCTGAAAAACGGGTTGGTGAAATCGTTTTTTCAAGACATACATAGGACCACTAAAAACACAGCACATGCCCACCCTTGGTACCATACACAAATTTCCTGTTAGAAGTTTATCTGGGTTCATTTCAAACGTCATATAGTTTTTCCCACAAAAGCCCTGCTCAAAAGGCAGCACAATTTCGAACTCGGATCTGTTGGAAAGTATGCGAGATTTTGTATGAGAAGAGGTTGCCTCTTAACACTTTTACAGACGATTGAAATTTGACCTATTTCTACAATACACAGATCACACTTGATAATCCTAGTTTTTGTACTAATTTTTCTATGTAAGAAACGTGGCTCAAGGCTTTATAGTAGGGTTTCCTAAGTTTGGGCCCAATTCTTATAGTACAAGTTTCTTGTAGTGTGTCAACTTTCATAGAATTGAATTCTATCATAATTTATTGAGGACCGCTTATAAAGTTTTGAGCCAAGAGAATAACAAACAAAAATTATACTATTTGGCATTATTTGAGTTGGTGATACAGTTTCTGTTGAAAAAAATTTGCAACCCATAACCAAACATTGAAAAAGTTTCTTAACTTCAGATTGACCACTCATCGCTTCTGGTAGAATTTCTTCAGAGTCCAGAAAAAGTCACGGCTCCACGGCTGTGAGCCGGAGGAAGCTTTTACCCGTTACTGTAATATCAGATCCGAGGAAGGTTGTAAGAATTTTTGTAAGAAACCTTGACAAATTTTGGATCATTGTGGCAATTGGGATCCGGAGGAAGGCTTGATCTTTTTCTGGACTCAGAATTTCTTCATTTTCTGGAAGAGGCTATTAAATTTTTCTACAAGCGGTTTCTTATAGAAAGTGAGTGTCTGTTTAATCAGTTTAATCATGGGTGGTTAGACACTGCATGTGTGCTTTTATGGAGGAGCGCCGCAACTAATATGCTGCTGCGGAGGAAATTTTTTATCTATATACTTAACAACAGAGCCTCCTTAACAACAGAAATTTCAAAATAGCGGCTGACACAAGGATAGGAAACAGAATCACTCTTATCATGAAGGCAATGTAAGTACAACTGCGGTGTCTAACTACCCATGGTTTAATGAAAAACAATAATCCTAGTTTTGAAGTTATGTGTAATGGGTCATGTACGGCAATGGGTCATCTCTGCCCACATGAACCTAATCCTGCACTATGATAATCCCAGTTTATCATTAATAATCTAGGTTATAAATGTTTGTCTTTTTAATAGACGTTTAGCCAATAAATTGTTATGGGAGAATCTTGGATTTCGAATACCTACGAAATCAAGGCACTTAAAACAGAGAGCCGTTCTATTTGAGGAAAAATCGAAAAGTGAAAATTTGACTTACCTTTGTCGATAACATCAAATTCACTGCCACTCATGGCCGATATTCCATACCATTGAAGCACTAAGATCGCTAAAATAACAGACAACATTGTTCTAAATTTCATAGTTCCTCACTGTAAAAAATTCAATCATTAGCTAAACCAATCTAACTAAAAATAATGGTTATTTCATTTCCAAACTAACTGACAGTGTGAGTATTATGTATTTGAAGCAACTACTTTGGAAAAGAGATAAATAACAATGGGAGCCACCAGAAGTTGTATGAATGAATAATCAGTGCATGATCTTTCTTTGTCTTTGTGTACACAAACTTGTTCTTGGATAGCATAGAAGCAAGGCCCTTTCAAAATTGTAGTGTTGTTATTCTTGTTAAACTATAATGTGAGAAAATAAAGAAACAAAGATCAAAAATAAGACTAATCATTTAATGCTTAGATTATCCTGAAATGTGAATTATTTATTTGTTTACATAAGTTAGTTTATCATATCGAACAAGCTATCTCAGTTAACAATAGGTATTGTACGCTTGTGAAATAAGCGTGATATTTCATTGTTTTTGTGTAAACACGCTTGTATCGATCTAGTGCCTAATTAGCTAGCTACTAATTAGTAAATTAACTAACGAGGCAGTGTTAAGGTCAATAGACGATAACGCTAAAGATGGCGCCAGAAAATTTTACCAAGATACATTGCGTTCCAATTAAGAATCTTCAACGTAGACTGATTACACCGCTGTTGATAGAATTGATGGACGCTCAAACCAGTTTGATCAAACAATTTTGCTCAATTTAAAATGTAGAAAAGTGCCATTGTTGTTGCGATAACTGGGACTATGTAGTGAGTCTATCTTCAATGATTCTATAGAAATTAGATTAAAGAACGCAATGCATCTCGGTAAAAACTTCCTCACCGCCATCTTTAGCGTTATCGTCTACTAGAGATAACATGATCATTCAGATGATACCGAATTCATTTTCATACAAGACTTGTCGGGTAAAACAACAAAACATTGCTACTTTTGAAAGATTGTAGGAACTAAATAAATTGATCAATTTCAAAGATTCCTACTTTAATATATTCATGAAGTCTAACTTAGACGTTGACACCAATTTTTATATANGTGCCATTGTTGTTGCGATAACTGGGACTATGTAGTGAGTCTATCTTCAATGATTCTATAGAAATTAGATTAAAGAACGCAATGCATCTCGGTAAAAACTTCCTCACCGCCATCTTTAGCGTTATCGTCTACTAGAGATAACATGATCATTCAGATGATACCGAATTCATTTTCATACAAGACTTGTCGGGTAAAACAACAAAACATTGCTACTTTTGAAAGATTGTAGGAACTAAATAAATTGATCAATTTCAAAGATTCCTACTTTAATATATTCATGAAGTCTAACTTAGACGTTGACACCAATTTTTATATATTCATGTCGACTTTTAGTTTTCGAAAAAGTGATCGAAATATCCTTGCTTGCTTTAGGCCTTGGGAAAAGGCTGGTTATTGTTCTACCTTCTAGACATATATTACAGATCTAAGCAATTGGAGATCAGAGAATTATCCTAATTTATCAAGAATTCTTTATGATCTGAAAGATTCAAAGACTGCTAGCAGGTAAAACGCTAACTAGCTAGCCTTTTCTTGGAGCTTAACGAAAAATGTGAAATCAATAGAATATTCTAATGTCGACACTTAGATATTGAAATCAATACCCAAACTTAGTCTCTGAGTCTGAGTTAGATTTTCAATTATAGATTAAAGAAGTAATCTTAGAAATTGGTCAATTGGGTCAGGTTTTATAAACGTAAAAAATATATGAAGACATTTTGCATCAGAAAGATCAATTATAAAACATATGGATTTTGTACGATTTGCAAGTTTATTGCTTATCAGAGTGTGATTTTTTATTCCTAAGAAATAAGCTAAATTAAATTAAAAATCTAATTCAAACTTTGTTACAATACAAACTACAAAACAAACAAAATCTAAAAAATAGTTGCATTTTACGAGATCCAAGAAAACCGGTCTTATTATTCTAGAGCGACTAAATCAAAACTTAACAACGACAATACATTATATTCGCCTAGTCCAAAGAAGAATCCAAAATAAACTACAAACCAAATTAAACCTTGTGTAAAACTTAGGATAGGTGTCTTGATGAAAAGTAATCAACGATAAATAGCAATAATTTAGGCGTTTATAAGAAAAATAATTGTTATCAAATTTTAAAATTTGCTGTTGAAAAGCGTTTTAAAATGCTAGAAGTTAAAAGGCGTTTTAAAGTTAGCAGCTTTAATAGACACTTTTATGGACGAAAACGTCTCATGGAATTTCGAATGATTGAAATGAATTGGTTGATTTGTCGTCGAACACAAACGTGCTATTTTATTAATGTTAATTCTTAACTGTTGATGAAGTTTACATAACAGCATACGTCCTTCAACGCCTTTGGCTTCCAGTTGCTACGCTACACGGACAATGTATTATAGCACGACTAGCCTGCTACAGCACGACTAATTACAAGAGCTCTTAAAGCAACAGAACTAAAGTTCAATATCATCTCATTGTTTGTGCGTAATGATAATCATGCCCTACAAACATTACAGCTTTTCTTGCAGTTCTGCGTCATCCAATCAGAATTGCTCTCACATTCACCAGCCCATGCCCATGATGGACATCTATTATCCTTGTCCAAGCAACCTCGAATAAAAATAAATAAAAATTAGAGAGGAATAGATTTTTTTGTAAAGTTATAGATAACAATAACTTATATCAAAATTTGATGTCGTCGATTTTTCTGGTCATATAGGACCTGTTATCTTTCTATTGAAATGTGTGCACCTAATCCTTGTGGCTTGTGTATGCAATTCTGTCTGAGCATGCTACACAGCGCAGCAATTGTACATCATTGATTGACTGACTAATTGATTGATTGATTGATTGATTGTTTGATTTTTTGGTTTTTTGACCCACACAATAATTGGTCGATAATGCTCAGTAATTAAGTATGGATACTCAGGGAGAGGGGGTGGGACAGACGAAGGGAGATGAGGGAATGGTTCAAATTTGAATGGGAGGAGGAAGAATCGGTCCAAAGGAACAATGTAAGGGGGAAGGTAATAGCGAGAGACGACAATGGTCTAGAATTAAAGAGGGAGGAAGGGGTTTGAGTCCCAAGTCTACTCCCTGGCATATTAATCATTACTTTTGCTTAATAAAATTTTGCTAAATAAAGAAAAATGCTGACATTGGAATATCCTTAGGAAACGCAGTTTACTCAAACATATGGCCACATTATAAAAACGTTAGATTTATATATACGTTCTGTTGCACATTGATAGTAGAAGATTTGAAAAACATGTTTAGAGTTAGTTATTCGAGTTCTCTACCCTCCAAGTGTTCTTCACTTCCAAAGGTACTTACTTTCACATGACTTGCAACAGTTTGTCCACATAACTTGTTTATTTGAATGGCATTTACCAGCAGCTGCTCGTTCTTTGCAATCTGCGTTCTTGTCAACACATTCGGGAAGCACTAGAAGGAAGAAATTTAATCAACTCAGCCACTCCTTTGTAATATACATTTTCTTCTCGCCTGTTTTCTCTTTGAAAAGAAAGCATTGCCTAGACTTATTACATGAGTCCTTATTTTCACTCCATTCTATACCCCCACAATAACCATCCCGCTACTATAACAATAAATAACAATTCAACTCAATGTAGGAAAACTTACACTCATGTCATCAGTCTAAGCATTGCCTGTCATTCCCAAAGTCAAGAAAAGTTGTAACCTTCCTCCAGCGAGAGAGTTCATGTCTAAAAAGCTTCCTCATTTTGAATCAATAAAAGGGACGTTGCCAATAAAAGTAAATGAAGATCGTCATCAGTATCTCATTGTTCTCAAAACCTTCATCCTGTCATGACCATGTTTTCCTAACTCTAATCATTTCATCTAATTCATATCATTTGACATCGTCTGAGGAGGGTAGCCATGCGGCATATGGTTGGTTGAAGCAGGGGGCTATAGTCTATAGCTCCCTGGTCTCCGTATATAGCTCCTGTCTATAGCTCCCTGGGTTGAACCAACAGGAACTTGTGCTGCAAAATTTCTGACTAACCATGGGTATTAGGAAAAGCGGACTGTGTTTTGGGTTTATCTAGTGGTATCAAGAATCAGAACTATTAGGCCTACCTTTGTGCATATTTTCTGTGTCGATCTTCTCCGTTGTCCTGTCGATTATGCATTTTTAGTAGGCTGCCATACGCTTTCCGTCCAACCTTCCCAACCGCCATGTTTTAAAGTTGTTGTATGTCCTTAACAACATACAACAACTTTAAAACATGGCGGTTGGGAAGGTTGGACGGAAAGCGTATGGCAGCCTACTAAAAATGCATAATCGACAGGACAACGGAGAAGATCGACACAGAAAATATGCACAAAGGTAGGCCTAATAGTTCTGATTCTTGATACCACTAGATAAACCCAAAACACAGTCCGCTTTTCCTAATACCCATGGNTTACTTTTGCTTAATAAAATTTTGCTAAATAAAGAAAAATGCTGACATTGGAATATCCTTAGGAAACGCAGTTTACTCAAACATATGGCCACATTATAAAAACGTTAGATTTATATATACGTTCTGTTGCACATTGATAGTAGAAGATTTGAAAAACATGTTTAGAGTTAGTTATTCGAGTTCTCTACCCTCCAAGTGTTCTTCACTTCCAAAGGTACTTACTTTCACATGACTTGCAACAGTTTGTCCACATAACTTGTTTATTTGAATGGCATTTACCAGCAGCTGCTCGTTCTTTGCAATCTGCGTTCTTGTCAACACATTCGGGAAGCACTAGAAGGAAGAAATTTAATCAACTCAGCCACTCCTTTGTAATATACATTTTCTTCTCGCCTGTTTTCTCTTTGAAAAGAAAGCATTGCCTAGACTTATTACATGAGTCCTTATTTTCACTCCATTCTATACCCCCACAATAACCATCCCGCTACTATAACAATAAATAACAATTCAACTCAATGTAGGAAAACTTACACTCATGTCATCAGTCTAAGCATTGCCTGTCATTCCCAAAGTCAAGAAAAGTTGTAACCTTCCTCCAGCGAGAGAGTTCATGTCTAAAAAGCTTCCTCATTTTGAATCAATAAAAGGGACGTTGCCAATAAAAGTAAATGAAGATCGTCATCAGTATCTCATTGTTCTCAAAACCTTCATCCTGTCATGACCATGTTTTCCTAACTCTAATCATTTCATCTAATTCATATCATTTGACATCGTCTGAGGAGGGTGCCATGCGGCATATGGTTGGTTGAACCAGGGGGCTATAGTCTATAGCTCCCTGGTCTCCGTCTATAGCTTCTGTCTATAGCTCCCTGGGTTGAACCAACAGGAACTTGTGCTGCAAAATTTCTGACTAACCTGAACAACTCGTACAGCAACTTAATAACATCCATTTTGGATTTTTGTAACATTCGCCTTGCGAAGTCCATAAAGGGCATTGATCATTGAAGTCTTTGCATTCTGTAACAAAAATAGATTTGTTTATATTCTGAACCAGTGAAAATATTTTGTGCTGGCTTTTTCGCTGTAAAGTATGAATTGTAAAGAGTTGTCACTTCTGTCAAGGTTAACCAACTATAATAACGAAGGAAAAACATTTAAACTATACTACCTCCAAGTCCTTCAGGGCATTTGCCATTATCAATGTAGATATCATCAACAGAAATATCTGAGACACCATCATTTCCAATTGTCGCTACAATGAACAACTGCAGAGAGAGAGAACAAGAAATTTAGTTCAAATTGTACAGGGCGACCCAAAAAAGTGAAACTTTTGAAAAAATCATAAACATTTGATTACATTACCAATCAAGAAAATTTCTTCATGTGAATTTGTGTCGAGGACCAAGTTAAATTTAGACATATTACAAAACCTGGAAATAGCTTCAATCTTTTTGCCATTTGTGGTTTTACAAGTTATCTGATTTTGAAGCATACTAAAAAATCACAAGAGATGATAATCAAATTGAATTTTTATACCGAATCTCCAATAAATTGGTTTTTATATCCTTGACAAAGCCCTAATATCATCCAGGACTCGAAGTTTTGTGTGAAATCAAAAGACATAGCTTTTTGGCTACAAGTATGATATTTTGTAAAATAAGATTACTCGTATAGCATCATCATTGCTCATACAAAATAATATGATAATGTTTCTCCACAAACTGAGAAATTAACAAAATACAGAGAAGTTTGGGCGACCCCGAGTAATTCGACAGTAAAAAACAATCAAGCATTTGTTCAGTTTGTTGCCTTCTTGTTTCATTATGATCCAATTAATATATTTTTAAGAAATTTACAAACTTCAAACTTCAAATAAAAGTATCAATTCCTTACCTTGTATGAAATAGGAATATTCGGGATAGTAATCGCCGCTTGAATCCAGCCCTTTCCTTGGTCGCTTTCCTTCTTCCAAAGAGAATGTTGTTGCCTGGATGTCATATCCTGCATCAAAACGTCTAGCGTGCCAACTCCATTACGATGCATGTAATACACAAAACTGAGACATCTCTCGTGGTAGATTGGATGAATTCTAATCGAACGCATTGTTGCTTCAACACCTGTTTGGCAAGCACCACCAAATCGTACTTGTGCAAAACGGCCTAAAATCAAAAACAAAATAGTTGAGAATATTTTGAAGAGGCAAATGATTCATGTCAGAAAGCATAAACAGACGGAAACTTCAACAGTGCTTCTTTGAAGGCGAGCACTGAAATTTGCTTTTAAGATTAACGGAAAATAGATCTACAAAAGAAGATAGAGCAGCTATTACAAGAGAGGATATCTGCACAATCATCTCTTATACCTTACCCTTTGCTGCAATCTTGATTCAACCTTGATTTCAGGGCTATAGTTCCTTTCCGCCTCCTTTAGTACACATGATATGAAGCAAAGCGAAAAGATCTGTTTCAGTCCTGTATGAACTGCATGGTACAGCCCGTATACACATGAGTAACGCTTACCTTGGCCAGTAGTGTGGTCCTCTTGTGGCCCTGTGACTTGCAGCTTTTTCCTTGTCTTGCCTCGTCTCCAGTTGCATTTGTTGTGACTTCGAGCCTTCCATGCACCCCAGTCATCTTCGAAAGTTGTATCAAAGGGGTCTAGTATTGAAAAGAGGAAAAGAGAAAATAGCTAAAAGATATACTGCCTACTGACCCAGGAAAAATAATTGGTACAGTGGTACCTATTTGAATTGATCTGTCACCTATATATCACCAAACCAACTTTTAAAAATTATTCATTCAAATAAAAAAAAAGTAACTTCAGATCAGAGAGCTTGGAAATAAATTCATAGAGCCAAATTAAAAGATTGCCATGTTATACATCTGCAAATTGTATTGCTTGTGAAAGGCATAAACGCGAAAAAGTAAAATTAAATCTTATGAAAATATTTTGTGTTAAAATGCAAACATTGGCCTTGCTCTGAAAGTTGACTTTGAAATAGAGGAAACCAGGCACAACTCTGGGATATGAGGGAAACACTTCCCTCGTAAATGAATATGCGAAATTTCTTTGATCTAAAACGCTTCCGATCAATTCAATCATTTCAACATTTATAAAATAACAAACATTGCGATCATGAAACATAACGAACCTGGGTGACACCTTGCGAGTCTGCAAGCTTCCAATTGTAATGAGTTCCCATTACATCCTCCCGCATTCCCTCCACAAATTCTTTTCCTATGATGGTAACCAATACCACATGGTTTTGAGCAAGGAGACCATGATCCCCATTCTTGCCAATCGAATTCTAGGAAAGAAAATTCAGAACTGATCAATAGCTGGAATACACGCAGAGGCATCAGATTTTTAATTTCTTGTTGGTCCTTTGTTATCTTGGATAAAGAATTTGGTTAATGAAATTTTTTCTATATTTCAAAAAGGGTTGACAGTGTTGTTTTTTTACAACACAACACAACACAACACAACACAACACAACACAACACAACACAACACAACACAACACAANCCCCCCCCAAGCACAGAACACAACTGCTACATGGCCCTACATGTATACCCACATTCAAAAGTACTAAGCTAGATTGCTGTTGTGTTTTGAATACCGATCAGACTCGAGTAAACTCGGTTTAGACCGGTAAGAAAGGAGAATTTCGATGAGTCCAATTTAAGAAACGAACACTTTCTATAACGCACTAGTTTTTTGTCGAGTTTATTAAACCTAAACAGACAAATTGCAAGCTTTCAAGCAAAGTATGATGGCCTATGATTTCAGAAACAATATAATTTTGAATTCAGCTCGCTATCAAAAAGGAGTTCAACTTCGCTCTGAACCATACTTACATTCTGACTCTTGAGAAAATGCCAGTTCAATCAAACCAAACCACATTTGAATCAAACTAAATAGACATATTACATTCAGGAGGCCTATACGATGGAAATACATCATGTAGACTTTCAAATTTCGACTTAGGCCATGTTCCTTCTGTTGTGATAGGGCATGAGACAACCTGTCTGTTCGTCACAGGTCCTAAGCAAAAAGTTTCTGAACATAGTTATAAACATCATACATTGTTTTCATAAACTCTGACACTGTTTAAACTCGTGAGTATTCTTCTGATCACAACTAGAATCGATCACTTATTTCGAGCCAAATTGAATTAAGCTATAGGGAAATTTTTGTCCGAAAATCGTACGGGTCGTTCAGTCCTACCTGCAAAATGGATGTGCAATGGCTTACAAAGACTTGCCCCAAGTCCATTTCGTTAAATGCGTCTCACCGATCCCATTCCGTAGTTCCCAGATCCACAGCTCTACCATTCCGTGGAATGTTGGAATTGCGGGTCTGGGAACTATGGGAAAGGAATTGGTCAAACGGACTCCATGAAATAAACTTCTACATCTATCTATATCTACGGAGATAATCAGTAAAGCCCAAACGGGCATCGCACTGATGAGGACAGTTCTACCTTAAGCAAGAGTCGACAAATATGTGTCATGGGCTCATGCGAGTAGGAAAATTTAAGAATTAAAAGAGACGGTCACCAAAATTGAAAGAGCGACTCAAGACTTGGGGCAAGTCTATGACACTATAGCTTACATGTTGCGAATCTCCAAACATTAACCTTACAATAAAAAGATGGATATGTTTATTCATTAATATTGTCTTTCTTTCATATCTTTCGTTCATTCATTCTCATTCCTTACTTACTTCCTTCCTTCCTTCCTTCCTTCCTTCCTTCATTCATTCATTCATTCATTCATTCATTAATTCCTTCCTTCATTCATTACTTCATTCCTTCATTCCTTCCTTCCTTCCTTCATTCATTCATTCATTCATTCATTCATTCATTCATTCATTCAGTATATAAATGTTCCGCACATTTTACTTTTCTTGCACAATCTCACCCTTAATTTCTCACTTCATTCATTCCATAAAAATTTGTTGTTTCTTTCACATCTTCTTCGATCTTCCCAATCGTACCGCACCATTATTTACATATGCAAACACTTTACAGCTTAAAAGGATATTAACCTACTTACAACTATTTTTAAATCCATTTCTATTTGATCAAGTGAATAGAAGAGTTTTCTTTCATACCAATATCAAGTACTCAAGTTTCCCTTGCAAACTCGATGACTTTTTCACAGCTGTTGGACCTTTTCAAGAGTCATGTCTGCGAATGTACACGTATTTCGTCAATTAAAGGGAACTTACTAATTTCCTGATTTACTCTTGTTTACAAAATCGATGAGCTGGCAGCTGGCAGCCAATCTATTAACAAGTCTTTAAAATTGGCTAATACTAGCTGACTAGGTAAGAGCAATGACTGTTCTACACCTCCAGCCCGAACTCCACCTTATGTTTTCTGGAGATTTAGCTTTTTACTTCCAAATCTACTATTTATACCATGGGCACTGGCACTGGTTTGTTAGAAAGCATGGTTTTACTCACCCAAATATTTTCGGTGCTTCTCCTTCATTTCTTTGGACCCTTAAACTTAATCGAATAAAAAACCAACAACAAAATTCCACCTACCAATCCAACTCAAAAGAACACTGGCGGTTTGTTCAATTATTGCAAAGTTGAGGGCCTAAAGCATACAATATTTGGGTGAATAAAATCATACTTTCTATAACAAACCAGTGTTCGCGTAGCCAAGGGGAAATGACTGTACACCGCTACCCAACTTTTCAGTATTTTACTCTCAAATCAAAGAATATTAACAACAAGAACTTTAGATTCGTTTTGAAAGTCGTGGAGTAGAAATGAAATTTGTTAAAAATTATTGAATGACCTGAATATATATTCGTTGGACAACAAATGGTCACAGCAAATCTTCGGATAAGACAAATTTTGGAGTTCTTTTAAAGTGAATCTAAGCATATATAAGACTTTGATAGAAATAGCCATGCAAAGACAATAGGCAGTGGCACGTGCCGAACCATATTTGGGTAACTGATCAGCGTAAACAGGAAATACTGATATCTGATTGGCTAGAATTTGACCGCAAGTTGCTTGAGCCACTTTCATATGCTCAGATTCCCTTTAAATTGGCAAACCAACGACTTTTGAAGCAAATATGGTTTATTCAGAAGTACCCTACGTCAACACGATGTTCAATTTTGCCCAGTTTTTTCAGTAGGCATGCACATAGAAGCAAAAAATCCTGCTGGTTGGACTGCAAACTTCTACATATTTCGGTAAAAGCTCGGCAAAAATGGCGCAAAGGAAATTCCAAATTTAAACTTTGCAATTGTGGATTTCCGTTTTAAAATTGCTTTTCTCCGTGACCTTTTATTTACCTAAAACTGAACAATAATAAAATGAATCTATTTTTGTTGAGTATCCTAGGCAGGCGGTCTTCTCCAATGCCTGCGAAAAGTAATAAGGACCGACTAATTGCTTTGTTTTGCTGTTTTTGGATAGTCAAAAAAACATTACGCATATTCGCAGCCTACTCTACAGGACAATGACGTTGTTTTGTAACATTTTTAACATTATTTACAAATCTAGAGTATTCTTGTCTTGATCTTGACGTAAATAAATATCTAAGGAAATTGCAAACTACGAAGCGCAATATGCCTGTTGCTTGGCGAGGTCAGGAATATAGGCCAACCGTCTGCGATACAGTGTGGAGTTTATAATTGTTCAACTTTTCATCTCGCCGTGTTTATTTGCGTGTTTTAAACAATAATACATATTTGTGTGTCAACATTGCATTGTTGGTCCATTCATATTTCATCGCGAGCTATGGTTGACTCCTAACTGAAATCTGATGAAAACATAAGTAGGCCTAACGTTTTGCAAATAAGTTTTTCCAGATTATAAGTGCATCCACCAACGAAAGTTTGAAGATTCGCAGCTTAAAAAGCAGCTAAAAGATTCGGCTAAAAATTAAGAACAGACAGGACAGACCTAGAAAAATAGGCACATAAGTTAACCAGTGTTTTGAAAATATGTTCTCCGAGATTCACAAGAAATGTAGTAATAAATTTCACGATATAGCTATATCATCATGTAAGAGTGAAGACATATGGTAGGCCGGTTGAGTTAGGCCCAAACCCCGGCTGAGATAGCAACTTGGAATCCTTTCCCAGTATCACAATTTCTCAGATAGTTTGGATCTTTAGAATCTTTGCCTAACTTCTAGCGAACCAAAACTTCCTGATAATTGTCGCATCCACCCGAGAGACGCATGTAAATGAGGTCTGGTCTGATCTCTACACTTCACTGCATTTCTGCTCTAACTCCAACTGCATATCATTATAGATCCCAATCTTTTAAGGATTGAAAATTCGACAATCGTGTTCTACATTCCCACTACCTCTCTCTTAAAATATATACGGAAACCATAAATTGTTAGGCATCACAGAATTCTTCAAAAATTTATCTGGAAAAGGCGTGCACGAAGTAATGATTTACTTCCAACGGACAAAAAAGAGGATAGAGATCGTCGAGATCGTAAACATGAGGAAATGTTTCCGCAAAAGTTTAGGCCGTCACGCAAAAAAGCGTGCTACTCATTAGAATTTATACAGCAAATAATCCTAAATGTTCTTTGTGTGGTCCTTAAGATGTCGGTTTCAGAAGCAGAAGAACCTCGTGAGGCCTCGTGAGTTCTTACAGCAAAAAGTGCTGAGTGTTTTGCATTTCCGTTTGAGTGACCTTTTCGAGCCGAGCACAACTTTCTCAGATCAACTCACAGCTGTTTTAGGGGGAACGAAAATTCATAATTTTGTGAAAATTGAGAACTAAACATCTCGCAAAGTCGTTCACTTGTCAACAGTTTGCTGATGTTTTTTTATCTTTCCGATAACAGTTTTGGAAATGGGGGCGTTGAAAAACAAGTGCTATAAATACTCTGAAGGGAAGTCCACAGAGAACTGGGACACGCAGATTGTGGAATGGGTCACAGAACTCCCTGATAATCCATAAAATTATTTAATCTGGATCACGAATGGATAAAAAATCGAAATAATCTTGAAAGTGTAGCTTCAAAAAGAGGTTCAATGATCCCTGTCAACTATGAAACACAAATTTGTCTGTATCTCCTTCAACGAGGGCACAGTTGGCCTGACTCGTTCCCAATCCCCCTTTCTGTCTCCATAAAGAAATATGTTTAAGCCTATTTCTAACTGTTTCTTGTCGCACCTTGTTCCTCTTTCTACTTTTTCCTATATTCGATCTAATTTCATACGCGGAATCCTACCAATTTGACTAAAACCAGTAAAAAAAACTTAGCACAAACAATTCACCTATCTTTTATAAAATTTGAAAATATTTATTCTTTCGAAAAAGGGAGTTTCCAAAAAGGGTTGCTAAGTGCATAGAAAGTGTATGGCCTACGTTTTACCCACTGGTTTTACCTCTTTACAAGCTACTGTGGTGTGCGTTTCTATAAACACGGCTGTGTTTTCATGTGATGTCTCATCTACCAGGAATTTATTCTCAAAACTACCAAAGCAACAAGCAGAAGAAATGTTATCAAAATTGGAAAGAATGCAACAAGTCTACAAAATCAACATGTTTTGCACAAAACGGAACAATTTTTTGGGGAGAGCAATAGTCCTCGCTCCTTCGCAGAGTTAGGTTTCTATCGAGCTACGCAACCACTAAAATGTTTATTTACAACATTGAGGTGAAACATTTCACAGCCAAGAGCATATTGCCGGGCAACGGCGCTGCTTTGCTGTTAGCTCCCTGATTCATATCAGCTTGAACTGTGTTTTAACCAGCAGACCTCCAACATCTCAAATAAGTTGGTTTTTCCTTCCCTGCAGTCATTGATCAACTTGTTGTCATGGGTGTTGAGGTGTCACATTTCTGACCAGATTTCACTCATATAAAAGGCCGACCTTCGGAATCAGGGTTAGTTCGTTCAATGTTCATCAACAAAGGAAGGCTGTAGCAAGAAAAAAGTGACACTGACGAGAAAGGTTTCAAGCTTATGAAAGTTCTGCAAAGCACAAAGAAAGGAAAGATTGTAAGTATGAAACATTTAGATATTACAAACATGATCTAATATTTTATATGTCATGCAACAGTAGATTTTGGCAACATTTAAAGATTTTTATGCCAAGCGGAAAGCTAATCCTTGTCAAAAAACTCCCCCAAACTGACAACTTTGGTAGATCAGATGAGATTTAAACAGATCCTTTTAGTTAATGCCCTTGTCTACTGGGGGCTTTTAATAATCTTTGCCACCTCGAAGAAAAGTATTTCATGATTGAGAAGTAAATTTGTAAATTTGAGTGCAGCTGCAGCCTCCCAACTATAGTAAGGTGCTTCTACTTCGAAGTGGAAAAGGTAAATAAGTGCGCTTCGATAGAATGTTAATCAAGCCCCTATTTTTATGAATGTGGCTCTAATTCCTCTCAGAGAGATAAACGTCCAGGCTGTACCATGTGTTTTATTCCAGGGCACTTTGTGATCATCCTTACGTTTGTCGAAAATTTCTGACTAAAGAGTTCTTGTGGTTCTTTAAAAATGCGACATAATTTCTATAAAAAGAAATTTTCCTACGATTCAACTCCAAATTATAATTGATAATAGAAACAAAACAATATAACTGACAAACTTATTTATATCAAGCTCTAATAATCCTTAAACTAATAATTTAATAAGTATTACTTTTATGATCGTGAGCTCTTTTGGTTGATTTTGCTCCAGTAAGTTCCCTTTACACTGACAAAGTCCAAGATTTTTATTCTAAGTTAATAAAACACGCCTTCAGCCAATTAAGTAAGCCTTGAATGAGACACTTCGTGTGCGATTGAGGTTTTGTCTTTGACCACACTGACGAAATTGGGTAAAGTCATTCTATGGTAAAATCAAGTCGGGTAGAAAACTGGGCCAAATAATAGGAAGAAGAAACGTGTATAGCCTGGGAAACGTTTTGAAACGGATCCTGGTGACATCTTAAGACTTCAAAATCAAAGAATTTGTTAAACATGGTTCCCAATTTTGACGAACCAAATTTGTTGCTAGTTGTAATACCTACACAATCAACAAAGCACCAGGGCAGCATTTACTTAATTATATTAACTGCTAGTTATGGCCTATTAGTGTCAGACATTTATGTTGCCTATCGACTTGCCGACCAGTACACAACTTTGAACAATTTTGGCAGACTTGCTGTAAGCCTCTCTAACAAAACAAGCGTAAGTCCACTATTTTAGCAGCTTGGTGGTATGGCCCAGTTTGTTGTTTATAAAAAAAGTGGCTCCCCTTCCGGCCAAAACATGTCATCACTCTAAATTACCTTGAAGAGGAAATATAAAACAGTCACCGGCACCATATATTCCGCAATGTTCCTCTGTCCCCTGTAGTGCCACATGGGGGTTTGTCAACAAGGAAGTACCCCAGTCGTGACGTCAATGTCCTGATTAGATCTTCAGCGGTAACTTTGTGATGGATCTCCATGATTCTCTGAAACGGCTTCCTAACAGAAACAGCACCCCCCCCTCTCAACACTGATGGGTGAACTTGCGTCAGCATCGAATTTTGGGAATTTGTTAAATATTTTCGAGGTCTGGAAAATGTCTTAGTCCCCTATCTAATATCACCTGACTCAGTGTGCATTATTAGGATGCCATTCCGTTCTCCGTGTGGGGTAATACATTAACTCGGAAGTACCCCTTGATTGACTGCTTCGAGAAAAGATGACAGATATTTAGTTTGACAAATATGACAGTATCTTTGTGCAAGAAAAAGTGGGCCTAACTCTTGCAAATTTACACCCAAATCCAGCACAACCTCAGAATTTGACAATCACGTGACTCTCACATCATTCTGTTGCGCAACCGAAGAACCACGTCATTTGTTCCTAGACTCTTCACCCCCTCAGATGAGCATCAGACGAGTGGTACCCAGGGTAGCTAACGAGCTGCAGAAATGAGGATCAAACGCCAATGGCAAAATAAATGACAGACTAAACTGCCCTGGGTAAGAGGCTGCCCTGGGTAAGAGGCAAACAAACTAAAATAACAAATAGTCCAGATAGTCCTAGGGCAGTTTTATTTCACTGAGCAACAGTCGAGCTGTCTCTTCTTACTTTTCCAGTCACCTTTGTGACTCCGTGGGCGAAACTTAGTGGAATTAGCTGTTTGATCCTTAGTGGGTTTTCTGTAAGCACCATGTAATTCTTTCTTGGTTCAAATGAATGAGGGTGCTAAGGGGGAGCAGCACAAGACGCTTTAGCCTGGCTTTAACACACCTTCTTATGGGCAGGCACGGTTACTGTTAACGTCATTGAGCAAAGTGGGTGGAATTGAGGTGATGACGATCTTCATTTCCTTTCTTTTTCTTGCACAATTCCGATAGAAATATAATGACTGTCCAGTATTTAAGGTGTTAGTTGGGGGTAAATGGAACATTCCCTAACACTATATTTGCTCTTCTCGCAATTAGGGGTCCTAGCACCCATTACAGCTAAAAAAAGCTGGGTCGCTGTGAAGGCAAAATGGGATTGGTACAATTTCATGAAAAGCACTTGTAGTTGTATCAAGCTGTTAAAAAGTGACTGAAAGTGACAAGGGACTATAGAGATGGGGGTCCCGATTGAGAGAGCGGACGAGATTTTTATGAGAACAATGGAATTTTAGAGATCCTTAGGGATTTTTCGCGAAAAAAAAGGATTTTCACAAAGCGTGGATGAAATTTTTAGGGAGTGTGTGATTTGAACCATGTTTGAATGTTACTCCCCTTTTCTTTCCTTTCCTTTACTCCCCAAAGCACAATACAAGAAGCCAAGATTGTCTAGAGTATCTTCTTCAACCTTCCAAATCTCGAAAACGTCAAAGAACGTTTATTTAACAAAGAAAGGTGCAATTTTGATTTCAAAATTTCTCGACAAGGCCTAAAAGCCCAAACCGTGACGTCACAACTGAAAACCTACGCTCGACAATAGCAATGCGTCACGCGTTGATCATACCACAGATCATACCACAGATCATACTCGTCATACACGGTGATCATGACAATTAATTGAGTGTTTAGTGCATTTTTTGATTGCTCGGAAATTTAATGAGTCTCCGAGTAAAACCAGATTGTAAATTACTCTGAATTTATGCCAAAAATTTGAAAACGTCTGGTCGGCAGTTTTATAGCAGGAACTTAGGAAAAGCTTTGGCGAGACACTGCCCGGCAATTTCGTAGGCAACAAAAATGTCCGCAAAAGAAAAGGCTATAAATATTAAAAGGAGTGATTTGGATTTAAAGGAAGAACTTTATAGAGCATAGAACACGGCACGTTCGCGACCCCTTTACACCAGGTTGATCCAATATTCGGGATATGACTCTTTGTGTGCCTTTGTGTAGTCATTATTAGGTCATTATTGCATTAGCAAGCATATGAAACGACTTTCTGTCAATCAAATTGATTTCCTTTTATTCCTTTGTTAGGTTTAAAAGATAAAACGAGCACGAGAAAGAATTGAGAGATCATTCCGAAGATTACGACAGAGAAGATGGTTGCAGAAAATTTGAGTAACGAGAATCGTTGGGCAAATATGGAAGTTGGAGAACGTAGGCCAAGAAATTTGAGCGCTACGAGGAGGTGTTTTAATGGAAAGAAAAGTGAGAGGTTTATGCGACGATCTTTTTCATGTGATGAACTTGCGTTGTGCAGAAACAGAGCCAAGTCACCAGTTGTTCGAGCCATGTCGCCTTTGGTCAAAGAGAAAAGAACCCTGAAGTTGGCGAACAGCAATCAATTTTGTGATAGCAAAGATCTGAAACGGCGGACAAAACGACGAACGAAGAGCCAAAGATGCAGCTCGATGAACAGTTCGAAAAAGAACGAAAATTTGCAAAGCACGAAAAAATTTCAATGCAACATGATTAACTCTAATTCGGAAAATTGCAATTTGCAGAGACTCGAGTGTGAAAAAAAGAAAAGTGTAACGAAACTGATTTCATTTCCGACGAATTCGCTCTTGCATTCAGCAGTAACTGAGGGTGATATCGAACTAGCGCAGAGACTATTACTGGACGACCCGACAGCGGTGAATAAACTTGGTTTAGAAGGAACAGCACCGATTCACGAAGCAGCAATCAATGGCGATCTGAACTCGATGGAACTTTTGATAAAATATGGAGCAAGCTTGGAAATAAAGGACAAATACAACAGAACTCCACTCGAATATGCGGTACTCGCAGGACATTTTGACTGTGCATCGTTATTGCTTAGTTTCGGAGCAAGTGATGAATCGATACGAGACGGTGTTCCATGTCTGTGATAATGTTTAGTATTTATAGAGAATTTATCGTATATTGCAGTTTGCAGTCATTTATTTGCAGGTTTATTACAAATTATTTTTATTTAGACAATGCGTAGGATTGCTGCAATCTTGGACGAAACTTTTGGGACACATTTTATCCGATTTTATTATCATCTTGAAATATCGAAATGGGAAATTTTGTTTGGAAAATTTAAGATAAATAGAGAAACTAACGAAGTTTTTGGTCGTTAAACGTTTTGTTCAAGATTGTAGCTCTCACTTGCAGCTCGAACGGCCAAAGGCAATATCCATTTGAAACACAAGTTATTTACATGATATTTCGTCATTATCCCACCAGTTTCCAAATGTAAAGTTTGAAAGTATGGCATTTTCGGACGTTTTGCCCATAAAACCCCTTGTCCCAAAACGGTCCGGGAATTTTCATAGTTTACACTTGCCCAGATTGAAATTTTGTCTTCGGCAATATTATTACCCCCTTTAGAATAAGCAGTCATTCAAAACGTTTTAATTAGTATTTCTCGTAGTACTCTAAAATACAATATAGCTCAATATTATAGTGCAATATAGCTTTGCAATAACCATACCCTTAATTGGTTTGTGGTGAACAGAATATTCTTTAATTTTGTGTTAATCAATTTGATATTTGGTCGATGAAAGCAAAGATTCGAAAAACCATATAACCTCACTCCACCCAACCTCGTCCCCAGGGCCTTTTGCACTCCACCTGGATAGAAATCTCCCGTAGTTCACGCATTGATGTTCACAGTCAAATGCATTATTGCCTTTGTGTTGTATTGTGGACATACGTAAAGAGGCTGCAGGCAGCATTGTAAATTCTTGGATGTTTATAAAATTTCGTCATATATATAATAGGATGTAAAAACTTGTTTCAAAAGTAGTTTAGGATTTGTTCATAGTTTGATATTGAGAAGAAAAAGAGATCATTGTTTTAAATGTCGTTTTTCCTAATGAGCTCATCTCCAAGCCAATTTCTTAATATTTCTTAAATCACATTCTGGAACAAAAAATTATCTAGGGAGGCTCTACAAAGCACGTTTAATGATTTCGTTTAATGATAAAATATACAATATATCAATTGGCCAAACGCAAAGCATGCGAGCTTTGTAGTCGTTACGTAAGATTTGCGAAAACGCAAAATAACTGTTGTGAAAGTCGTTAATTGTTTACATTCGCGGACCTTCGTGTCTGAATTCCGAGATAAGGAAATTATCTTATCGAAACTGCCAAATGCAGAAAAATGCCAAATACTACATTTTATAAAAAACCTTGAAGTTCAAATACAGATTGTCCTTGCGCAAATCATGACCATCCAGGTCTTTCGTAGTCTGTCGTAACACGAGAGACAACCGCCTGACTCGGGAACAATGACCTCTGTGATTGGACAAGAAGAAGCGCATTAGCTGCTAATCGAATTCCACCTCTGACGTTGCAAGGCATTCGAAGTTGCGAAACTTTAGCATGCCGCAACTAAAAGGGCCTAAAGAACGCAAAAGCCAAGGAATGCTTCTACTGCCAATGCTGTCTAGAAACGGACGCAATTACAACCAAAAATTGATCGTTTCTCGTCTCAAGAATTGGGCCTAACTCCCATACGAAAAACAAAGATCTCGTAAACTTGGAAGATAATAGTTTGCTGTACACATTGAGTACGAAAGACAATCTATCGTTGCAAGAAGACTGTGTCAAATCATAGTCATCAAATGTAGTAAGCCTAAAGGTATTCTTTTCCTCGGTCTCCTCACTCCTGATTTCTTTAACTCTACTCCAGAGCAACAGGGAATCGAGAGAGTTGGTATCAACCAGTTGCTAGGTCGAGGAAAAAAACGTCAACATGCTGCTAAGAGACGGTCTGAGCTCGTTAAAATGCGCTTTTTGTTGCCCTGAGACGAGAAGATTCTAGATGCTTAAAATATGGCAGTAACTGTACTCAAATGATAAACGTTACAATTTAGTGCTAAAAGCTACATACATTTCAATTAATAGTGTACTCAACAGTGGACCAATAGGGTTTTCACAAACAGCTATTGGAATAGTACGAAATATAAACCTCCAAGGTCTTGATTCTTAGTGTCTGCATTCGAAAATCCGCTCGTTCCAGACCCATTTGCTTAAAGACCCTCTGCTAACCATGTGGCTTTGCACGCCGTTGCTGTCCCAGAATGCACTGCAATTGGACTTTCAGATTATCTCAAAGTCTCTGATGCTAGGCCGGTGTTGTGCTGTTTTCTCATGCGCAGCACGCAAAGCCTCATGGTTAGCAGAGGGTCTTTAATAACCCATGAAGTTCTAGATATTGCTGGAAAGTGACACAGGGTGCCTGTGAACAGGTTATTGAAAATTCTCAAAAGCAGAACATTTTGTCGCAGGGTTTTTGAAAGTTTTGAAAGCCTGTTCAGTGTGCACAGGCTACCCTGGGCTACCCCGTCTGCTAAAGATGAACAGAGTTTGCATCACCGTTTATTTACCATCAGATTTCCGAATCAATTTGCTTGACAAGTCTACTATGTCAAGATGGGAACGCAAACCAAAGAAAATAGCATTCTTTCCCACAACTCCATGGGCCTAAGGCGAAGCCTCACTCTTGGAGATGGAAACTTTTTGCACGTGACTCAGCCCATGATGGCTCAAAGCATTGTCTCTGAGATGTCAGTCAAATAGCATCAACGAGTCATGATTTTTAAGAAATCGACAAAAACCCACCCCTTACCTCCTCCTCTTTGTAATGGAGAAGCACGATAGGACAAGTCGAATCGAATTTGTGGCGACATTAAAAACTTTTTGTTTAACTATCATAAAAAAAAATCAAATGCAATTAGGTGACCTTTTACTTAACTTTGAACAAAGTCCAATGGATTTACGAAACATGTTCAAAATTTGAGTCAGTTCTTTCTCAATCTGAAAACATTTTTAATCAAAAGGAGGCAGTCCTTACACGGAAATTAGAAAGACCTACGTCATTTGAGGAAGCATACCTGTGGAGAAATTCTTCGAATTTTCGAAATCTATTAAATTTGAAGCAAGAGATTATGACATTATGTCTTTTGCAATAATTGAATTTCTGAGAGAACAAAGTCTTTTTTAGAAAATGGAGTCTATTTTTGGTACAAGTTTCTTCCAGAAAAATGCAAAGGTAACGTGAAAGGTTGCAGAAGAAACAGAGGCAGCATTGTTTTCATCATAAAAATTCCTTTAGCGTCGCAAAGCGCAACGATCAATCTTGTATAACTTAGCGAAAGGATTTTGTCAATTAAATTTGTATTAGCACTGTCCAAATGTTGATTGAAAGTTTGGCAAAAAACTTGATGCCATTATTTTTTAAAGACCCATTGCTAACCATGATCTTTTGCGAGCCCAAAGTAGACTTTCTTATGATCTGCAAGTCATTTCTGGCCTAGGTTCTTTTTGTTTTGCTTTTCATTAGACTCGCAAAGGATCATGGTTAGCAATGGGTCTTTAAATTTTTTAATTATTAACCATTGTAAATTTCAAATTTCAAAGAAGAAGTCCAAATTGCAACCGATAGATTGCAACCTTTCTCGTTTGTATGTTTAATGAAATTATTTTGAGTGAGACGAGTTGACCAGTGTCACAGTCACACGAAACATCCCTTGAATAGTTCTTAACGCAACTTCCACGTTTCGTACCACCTAAAGTCCTTTCTTGTATTTGCCAAATCCTAAGAGAATGTTGTGGCAAAAGTTGGGAACGACTTTCGGGGTGAAGATCCGTGAGCAAATCGCACTCATTTGAATATTGTTTTGGTCCACCTGATGCTTGTGCTAATAAGGGTACAGGATGGGTAANAAGAAGAAGTCCAAAATGCAACCGATAGATTGCAACCTTTCTCGTTTGTATGTTTAATGAAATGATTTTGAGTGAGACGAGTTGACCAGTGTCACAGTCACACGAAACATCTCTTGAATAGTTCTTAACGCAACTTCCACGTTTCGTACCACCTAAAGTACTTTCTTGTATTTGCCAAATCCTAAGAGAATGTTGTGGCAAAAGTTGGGAACGACTTTCGGGGTGAAGATCCGTGAGCTAATCGCACTCATTTGAATATTGTTTTGGTCCACCTGATGCTTGTGCTAATAAGGGTACAGGATGCAAACATCAAGAATTCGAGGAAAGAAACTTTAAGTACTCAAATAATGAAAAATATAAGAAACTTTCAGTCGGGGAGAGTGGGGCTAGTTGTCACGGGGGTAAGCTGTCACACTCTCATTTTCAATCGAATGCTGTGATTGTCGTAATTGTTGCCGATACACTTGAAAGAAGTACGTCATAACATCATTGGCGAAGTTTTTCTCGGTTTGTGTTTGCATTCCATTTGCGACTGTGACAACCTACCCCCTGTGACAACTAGCCCCACTTTCCCCTACTGGATAAAATTCTTAGTTTCTTATAATAACATACGTGGAGCCTCGTAAGAGCGAGAACACCAGCTAGAAAACCAGTTGTTCACCGTTAGAGAGGACGTGCACTACTGGTACAAGGAAAGGCCTCCCAGAATTCAGTCGAAAGATTGAGCACAATTATCAGAAGATTGTCGAAAGAATGGTTAAAGATAAAATGCACAATAAGAAGTTCAGCCCCTTAAAAAACTGTGTCAGGACGCCTTTGGGCTGCTTAGAATCTAGTAAGAGCTACATAGAAGTGTTCACCATTAGAGGGGACGTGCACTGGTACAGGGACAGGCCTCCCAGTACTCAGTCGAAAGATTGAACACAATTATCAGAAGATTGTAAAAGAATGAGTATGGATGGAATGGACAATAAGAAGTACAGCCCCTTGAGAAACAGTCACAGACTGCTTTGTTCAAAACGGATCTAATCATGCCATTTTATCTAAAGAATTACGTATATTGATGAATTGTTTTAATACGAGGTCAGAAGTTTAAAGACAATTTCAATGGAAATGTGGCTTTTTTCGTGCCCCTATTAATGCATTTTAACCACATTGAATCTTTTTAAAGCGACAAGATAATGCTCTCGATAGCGAAGGGGTTTAAATGTGACTATGCCCACGCATGGTAAGGGCCAGTGCTTACATGAGGTTAAATGATAGCAGAGGGCTGGCAAATAGCTTGATCTAAGTGGTATAGCCTCGTATCTTTGGCATTAATGCATGGCAACAGAGTGCTTGGCAACACAAAACGGTTTCAATCTTAGCTTTAGACTGTCTTTCAGCAATAAGAGAGAATAGAATGGAAGGCACGCCCCTTCCCAGCATCTTCTATTTTCCGTTTAATCGAAATAGCTATCGTTTTCCTTAAAATTCTCTTGTACCCCTGCAAGATTCAGAAATTTCACAAATCTGAAGTTTCTTACCTCTTTAGTAATCAGAGAGTTGAGTTGCACATGATGAGTTTCCTATAAAAAATACGTATAGGATACGTTCACTGTATAAATACAAGCAGCCTAGGCCGTTCCAAATGGATGCTTTCCAATGCAGGCCAACTTTGATATGTCTCTGCGAAGAGACATGATCTCATAACACTTCAATACTCCAATTTTATGTTGAAGAAGCTTGAACTTAAATTTTAATACGATTTGTACTAAAATCGATGCATGGGAAGCAACAAAATTCGACAACAGAAATCACTGAATTTTTGACGAAAGAAGATGAATTTGACATTACGGATAACGGCGATTCTCTTTGATACACCAAGCAAATTTCGTCAAACATTCGAAGACACTTTGCATTGGATAGCTCTAAAAAACAATCCGAGAAGCCAAAGAAAATGTGATCTTCTGGAAAGGCTTCTTTAAAGAATATCTTCTTGACATTTATCTGTAGAATTTATCGAAGTAAAATTCCACAATCAAGATGACCTAGTCTGTTGCTTTTTAATTTCAATTTCTGCAAAACAAAACTATCAATATATTAGGGTAATTCGTTCTCGAATTCGTTGACGTGTTTATAGTCCTTGAAACCCAATCTTGTTCGCGACCTGAAAAACGCTTTTAGTCATCAGCCCTGTAGGTCATATTGTGGTAAAGATACACTAATATACGCACGCAATGACCTGGAAATCACTGCCTTATGAACGTCTAAATTTCAAGCAGTCAGAATGATCCTTCATCAATCTACAGCTACGTTGATCTTCTAGGATTAGCTAAACATACAAAAGACCTGACGACTAAATTTCTCGTTTCCCTACCACCCACATCTCTAGGTTCTCCAAGAACGTCGCTTTGACATTTGGCAAAATTTGAGTAAGACGTGCATAGGGTGGGGCAGACAGAATGGATAAGAGCATGGGCAACGCGGACACTGGTTTGTTAGAAAGTACGATTTTATTCACCCGAATAGTATGTGTTTCTCCTTCACGTCTTTAGGCCCGCAACTTTGGAGTCGAATAAACCGCCAATAAAAACATTCCGCCTCTTATGGCGGTTTATTCGATTCCAAAATTGAGGGCCTAAAGACACCAAGGAGAAGCACACACTATTTGGGGGAGTAAAGCCATACATTCTAACAGAGCAGTTTTCTGCGTTGCCTACGATTTGACCAGTAAGAACTTGCTAGCTTGCTGTTAATCGCAACCTCTAAAACGGCCCCTTGAACCCTAATCGCTAAAATGTCCCTGTGCCTCGTGAAAAGAACTGTCGAGCGGGTCGAGCTTTCTTATTGGCAAATTTCAAATATGAATACAACTTCAATTTAGGTGTCATAAGAACTCGACAAGAAGTATCTTTCCCAGTAATCTGATATACATCAAGACTGAGCTTGGATATAATTTGTTCATCCAAGGTATAAAAGTCTTCGTATGAAAAAAANAGTTAAGGGCCTTATGCAGTGAGGCTAGTTCAGCCCCTTAAAAACGGCGCCATGACGCCTTTGGGCTGCTTAGAATCTAGTAGAAGTGTTCACCATTAGAGGGGACGTGCATTGGTACAGGGACAGGCCTCCCAGTACTCAGTCGAAAGACTGAACACAATTATCAGGAGATTGTCGAAAGAATGGGTATGGACGAAATGGACAATAAGAAGTACAGCCCCTTGAGAAACAGTCACAGACTGCTTTGTTCAAAACGGATCTAATCATGCCATTTTATCTAAAGAATTACGTATATTGATGAATTGTTTTAATACGAGGTCAGAAGTTTAAAGACAATTTCAATGGAAATGTGGCTTTTTTCCTGCCCCTATTAATGCATTTTAACCACATTGAATCTTTTTAAAGCGACAAGATAATGCTCTCGATAGCGAAGGGGTTTAAGTGTGACTATGCCCACGCATGGTAAGGGCCAGTGCTTACATGAGGTTAAGTGATAGCAGAGGACTGGTAAATAGCTTGATCTAAGTGGTATAGCCTCGTATCTGTGGCATTAATGCATGGCAACAGAGTGCTTCGCAACACCAAACGGTTTCAATCTTATCTTCAGACTGTCTTTCAGCAATAAGAGAGAATAGAATGGAAGGCACGCCTCTTCCTAGCATCCTCTATTTTCCGTTTAATCTAATTAGCTATCGTTTTCCTTAAAATTCTCTTGTACCCCTGCAAGATTTAGAAATTTCACAAATCTGAAGTTTCTTACCTCTTTAGTAATCAGAGAGTTGAGTTGCACATGATGAGTTTCCTATAAAAAATACGTATAGGATACGTTCACTGTATAAATACAAGCAGCCTAGGCCGTTCCAAATGGATGCTTTCCAATGCAGGCCAACTTTGACTTGTCTCTGCGAAGAGACATGATCTCATAACACTTCAAAACTCCAATTTTATGTTGAAGAAGCTTGAACTTAAATTTTGATACGATTTTCACTAAAATCGATGCATGGGAAGCAACGAAATTCGACAACAGAAATCTCTGAATTTTTTGACGAAAGGAGATGAATTTGACATTACGGATAATGGCGATTATCTTTGATACACCAAGCACATTTCGTCAAACATTCGAAGACACTTTGCATTGGATAGCTCTAAAAAACAGTCTGAGAAGCCAAAGAAAACGTGATCTTCTGGAAAGGCTTCTTTAAAGAATATCTTCTTGACATTTATCTGTAGAATTTATCGAAATAAAATTCCACAATCAAGATGACCTAGTCTGTTGCTTTTTAATTTCAATTTCTGCAAAACAAAACCATCAATTTATTAGGGTAATTCGTTGACGTGTTTATAGTCCTTGAAACCCAATCTTGTTCGCGACCCGAAAAACACTTTTAGTCATCAGCCCTGTAGGTCATATTGTGGTAAAGATACACTAATATACGCACGCAATGACCTGGAAATCACTGCCTTATGAATGTCTTAATTTCAAGCAGTCAGAATGATTCATATCCTTCATCAATCTACAGCTACGTTGATCTTCTAGGCTTAGCTAAATATACAAAAGATCTGACGACTAAATTTCTCGTTTCCCTACCAGCCACATCTCTAGGTTCTCCAAGAACGTTGCTTTGACATTTGGCAAAATTTGCGTAAGACGTGCATAGGGTGGGGCAGACAGAATGGATAAGAGCATGGGCAACGCGGACACTGGTTTGTTAGAAAGTATGATTTTACTCACCCAAATAGTATGTGCTTCTCCTTCATGTCTTTAGGCCCGCAACTTTGGAGTCGAATAAACCGCCAATAAAAACATTCCGCCTCTTATGGCGGTTTATTCGATTCCAAAATTAAGGGCCTAAAGACACCAAGGAGAAGCACACAATATTTGGGGGAGTAAAGCCATACATTCTAACAGAGCAGTTTTCTGCGTTGCCTACGATTTGACCAGTAAGAACTTGCTAGCTTTGCTGTTAATCGCAACCTCTAAAACGGCCCCTTGAACCCTAATCGCTAAAAATGTCCATGTGCCTCGTGAAAAGAACTGTCGAGCGGGTCGAGCTTTCTTATTGGCAAATTTCAAATATGAATACAACTTCAATTTAGGTGTCATAAGAACTCGACAAGAAGTATCTTTCCCAGTAATCTGATATACATCAAGACTGAGCTTGGATATAATTTGTTCATCCAAGGTATAAAAGTCTTCGTATGAAAAAAACTGATTCATACATTCGTTTATGTTACAATTCAAAAGCAGCACCTTTCCATCTCCTCTGTCAACCCAAAATTATCCACGATGACTCAATATTCCGTTTCAAATTAACTACTGCTTGCCTCGTAGCTAACATGTTGATCCCCACTGATACGACCCCCCATAAGAAAGTTGACTTAGGAAATCTTAGGCCACTGCGAGGAAATTCAATCCTATGAAGGCATAAGCATATCAAAGGCCCGACGCTGTTTCAATTCTGCGAAATCTTGATCACAACTGATGCCATGTTTGCAAGATATCTATCGAATATAATTGTTTGGATTTAAACGATAACTCATCGGTTATTTTCAGATTGAGTTTATTAAAAATTGTAATTATTTTCATCGACGTTTGTTTGATCTTTGGACTTCTTTCAGTTTGTATGGGATGACCATGACTACAATCATGCATGTGTGCCTCGATGAGGAGATGGGGTAAAGTTGAGCTGCCTTTTTACGATCTCGTACTGATTAATTTTCTATCTACTGCTGGAATGAAACTTTAGCAGTATCTGCTACATCCGGAAAGTGGTAACTAGGACCCAGACCCCTTCCCTTATTAGGCACCTCGTGGCTAGCACGAAGCACTTGACTTTTGAGAACTGCACGGAGCAGTCATGAAATGAAACGGATATATCGAATTTATGGAATATCTGTACTGCATTGTAAATAGTCAGTTATGTTCAGTTGATGGAAAATAAATGGAGTAATTCCAAACAATGTTGACAACAATATCTGAAGCTTTTGCTAAATGAGCTGAATTTATCATTCAAATCGGCCAATAAGAAAGCTCAAATCTTTTGATCATTTCCATAACCTTTCATAAAACCAGTAATTCCTGCTCATAGGTAAATTTGCTAGACCTTTTTGATGACGTCATCAATTTGTAACTTGTGAAAATCTTCACAACTGTTTCAAACTCTTTTTAAAGGCTCTTGTTCAATCAGCAGCCTTTGTGCCTGCATTTCTATTGAGGCAGCCATTTTCGTAGACCACTGACAAAAATCTTTTCACGAAACAGGGTACGCAAAGGACCATGGTTAGATAGGAGCCTTTAATAGAGTTCTGAAAGAATCTAAAAATCTACAAATCTCAATTCTTGAAAAACAAAACAAAAAGGTTTCCATGGAAGAAAAACTTTGATTTATTGTCACCATGTCCTGAAGATATAAAGCCATCTTGTTGATGTTATTAATTTTGTACTAGAAACGATTAATTACAAAATCCTTCCGTTCACTTCAAAGTTCTCCTCCTTTAAATTTTCGACAAGAGACAGTACTTGTTGAAGAGACAGCTTTAGAATAAAGAGGAAAGCTTCGCAGCTGGATATGGAAAGATGGATGTCTGTATATGACTAAGATGCAAAAATAATCTATAAATGACGCATAACATATACAAATTCCATGATTCCTCAAAAGCAGTGAGGCAATGATTTAAAATTGAGAAAATACCTCTATCATTTCACAAGAAACCAATAGTAAAGGGAGAACTTTATCCAAAACTTTACCCTCGGTATCTGTTAGGTCATTTTCGTAGCGAAACTACAAGAACAACGAAACGTGACATTTCAAACAAATCTTTACCTTTTAATTAACACTAGTTGTTAAACTCGAGGTGCAAATCACTCCTTAAAAATCTCGTCCATTTTTAGTGAAAATTCTTTAGTTTCGTAAAAATCCCTCAAAATCTCGAAAAATTCTTTTCTTCTCGTAAAAATCTCGTCCTAATTTATGTATTGTTGATATAGCCCTTGGTTAAATACTTTAAACTGAAATATGGCTGACACCTTGGCGACTGGACTCTAAAACTGAAGTGGCATCAAAAATAGATGTTCCTTCATGTTCATATAAATTGAGTATGACGCAGAAAGAAGCCGCAAGCCTGCAGTTAAATCTTCGAAAATAAAAAATAAATAATAAACAAACGTAAATAAACAGTATAGAATATCAACATTCCAATATCTTTGTTCAATTCGGTTTTGCTTCCAGCTTTGAAAAAAACAATCAACACAATAACGATTCCAAGAAAACTAAAAAACTTCTACTTTCTTGCACCGAAATATTCCGTGGGTTTGGAAAATAAACAATACAATAATGGCAAAAGCAGTACAATACTTTAAAGGAACGTACGCAAAAATTTCAAGAACTTTTAATGAAAATTTTATCGTCCTAGATATTGTTTACAAATGTAGAAGATATGCATTGATATTTAGGCCATGGAGACTGTCTAATATTGTTTCCAATATCACCATACTCATTGTCCAGGTCGAAATGGCCTACGTATTTATGGAAGGAAATCGGCTCTTTTTGCAAGTATGTCTAAGTACTTTCCCTAATAAGGAGACTCGTCCTTGAGTATTGCTTTAAGACGAGGCAAAAACAAACATTCCAAAACTTTTAGTGGCCTAAGTAGGCGTCGAAATATTCTTTAATTTGAGGCATATAATTCAACATGCGCCGCGCGCGAGTGACTGGTAAGTAGTAGGGCATTAGGGTGAATTATATCGCCGCCATTTTGCATATGAATACAGCAAGTCACTTAATACAGGGAAAACCAGCATATACGAACCACAACTTGTAAGACCTACTTTAGAAGGAACATCTTCAAAACTTGGCGAAAATTGCAGCAAAAACTGGAAAGAAAGATTTTTGTGCTGGTTACACAAAACATATCATTTACATGGTTTTGGACAGTACCAGCCCTTTTAATTGCACTAATTCTAAATGTCATCCTTAGAATTAAGAACAATCGCTAAACAAAGCACAAAAAGTAACAATTCTTATATGCGGGTTTTCATTGAAGTTCTTTCTGCAGGAGTGACCATTATGAACGAGGAACCTTCGAAGGAATAAAATGCATTTTGGAAGTTCTATTCAAACTTCGTTGCCCAAATTATTGAAAATTCGGGACTTAAGTTTTTAAATTTCTGCGAAAAATTCGAAGCTGATGATATACAAGACAGTTTATTTCATCTTTTGATGTCTATCTTCTAGGATGATATTAGCTTGATGTTAGTTGTATCTTCGTTCAGAGTCTTTCTTGTTTTACAGGTCTAAATGAAAAGTTAGCGACGTGGGTCATTTCCTATAATTCTTTCAATTTTACTGTAGAATCGCAATAGAATCATAATGGATCCCATTTAAGAACGTGATGAATTCTGGGAAAACGCTCACCTAAACCATCATTTCATAATCGTTGATTATATATCAGTACAGTAGAGTTTTGCTAAATTTACCCCTGTATAAACAGTTTAAAAAAGAAACCAAATGCATCACATATGATCGAAGACTATTTAGCAGCTTACTGTGAAATCGAACAAGAATCACATATTAATGGGGCAATCCTTCCTCTTCATTCTCTTGAAATGACACCAGACTGTAACTCTATTACATCCTACATTGTAATTGTTTACATCCTTTATTACACTTGTCTCTTTGCAATAAAAAGGGACTAATATCATACGTTCCTCTTCTGTCGCCTCGATAGGAAGGATTGACTCATTTCCGTCCGTCACCTGTGCTACACCATTTTGATTTCACATCACTTTTTCCTGTCCAGACTTTGCCGTGTTTAGATTTTTTTCCTCAATGAATCATCAGTAAGCGTGGATCTTTCTTTCTATCGGTCGTTTGCAACTTTCTACATTTGTGGCATTAGCATCTCAAAATTCAAACATTCAAAACCTTTTTAAAACGGCCACTTGGAGTGACTCAAAACAAAGGGAACAATCCTACAATGCGTTAGTGTGCCATCACAGCCTATAAATACATTGAAACATTTTCATCTTCTTAGCAGAAAGCACCAAAATTTCTTGTCTTTTGCAGCCCCCTTTCTGAACTCTGAGAATTGCTTCCAATTGTAAAAGATTTCAGTGAAGACAAATAAAGAGGATAGGAGTTAAAAACATATTAATCATGTAAACATAAACTATGATACAATTTCAAATTAAATAAATACATACCAGGCAGTATTTTTAAAAATTGCTATCATTTTAATAAATATAAAATTCAAGTCGGTTATGCCCTTAGGCCTAAACACACTAGTGACCAAGGTTGGTTATGGCCTAAATTCAATCTACAGAGCGGAAAGATCCAATTCATGTGCAGTACAGAATAACAGAAAAGTTTGATGTACATGGGCATCAATTTGTCCAATAAAAAGTGTGAAAGTGCGATGACTTCCTGGAAAACTAGACAAGACATTTCCATAATACCACCTTTCTTCTCCACGTTCAGTTGCAAATCTGTGACAAATCCTCTTCCAATAAAGTCTTCAGCACATGAATCAACCGGCAAATGGTTCTCAGCTTCTATAGCCAGTTTTCTTTCTTTCCTGGCTCACTTCAATCAAATATTATTTGTCCATTTCTTACTTTCCTTGCTCTTTGTTGTCATTTAATAAAAATCCAAATTCAGAATATTTCTTTGAAGGTGCATTAATTCATTGAAATGTAATTTGAATCTTTTCTAGATAAAGTTGCTCGAGAATGATACATCTTTTCTGGTCAACATCTAGCAAAGGAACCTTGTTGACCAGACCATCATACAAATGATTACCACCAATAATCCTTTGATCCTCCAATATGTGATGCAGCAAAATGCACAATTTCTAATCCATCTGACAAAAGTACAATCAAAACGCACAATTTTGCTCAGACAACCGAGTAGTTGCGAATACAACAAAGAGTGCGCGGTACAAGATCTACAACACCACTGCCCCTGTTCACACAAAGAAGCTAGCCACTAAATGCACTCGCAAACTAAATGATAACTCAGTCCGGATTCAGTTATCCCTGTCCAGATAAAGTAGTGAACAAACGTTTTATTCAATGCCTCAAAAATAAATAGAGTTTCCCACACACCTCATATAATTTTTGCGTTAGCTTGTCTTGAATAGGCTGGCCTCCTTTTCGTACCCAATCTCTCTTGCAAGGAATGCTGCATTAATTGTAACTTCAGCTCCATTTCTCTTGGTAGCCCATCTTTAGATTGCCTCATTCTCAGCTTGCACCTTGGCCTCAGTTGATAGCACTGTCCGCATTATGTAACAGCATTGTTCATATGAGAAGAATGTCAAGGAAACAACGACGGAAGACTAGAAAAAAAGGAACTTAAGACATATTTGAAGAAAATGTAATTATATTTTTCTAAATTTATAAAGAAATTGGCAAAAGAGTTCATTCTGTTAGAGTCTGAACCGAGTGACATTTATCTACATTTTTTAGAAATCTGCCGAATTTTCGACTTCCCAAAAAATTCGCTGGACCCAGACTCTTTTAAGCAAAGCTAAAATGTCTATTGAACGTGCAGTTATACAGGGTGTTTCAGAAAAAACGCAACTCAACTGTAATTGAAAATTTTCAAAAATTAGTAAGATTTGAATAGATGTAATGTATACCATCTGAAAGCATAATCTATCTTCTTTCCAATGATATGCAGTTTGGATACGTTAATGGAATTATTTATCATTTAATTGATATTTTAGTAAGTATGGTCGATTTTAAATGCAGCATGCTGTAAGAGCAAAATCAGGACCTTTTTTTACCGTAAAAAGTTACAAAACAGATTTTGTGAAAACATTTCAGGCCTAGAAGCACTTAAGGTGAGGCCCTTAGATAGGAAACATACATATTTACTTCCATGAGACACATTATTTAATTAAAAATGATAAAATAAGCGCTCACAAAGATCGGTTTTCGCTTATGTAAATATCCTATCACTTTCCTGCATCTAAAATAGGCCATACTTACTAAAATGTCAATTAAGTGATAAATAATTCAACTAATGTCTCCCCAAAGTGCATATCATTGGCAAGAAGATAGATGTGCTTTCAGATGACATGCGTCAAATTAATTTAGATATTAATATTTTCTGAAGAACCTTGAATGAAAGTGGGTTGCCTTTTTTGCGAAACACCCTGCATATGTTCTTTATCCTAGGTTTAATATTGAGTATACGTGGATAAATTTCGCAATCTAACTACTTTGAATGTTAATTTATAACTCCACAGTTGGGAATATATTTTGCTCCATTGAATGAGCCACAATTAATCTGTAACATGGATCCATTGAAATACGATCAAAATTTTCTACGCAATGTGACATGATAAGGTTAAGAGTAATTAAAAAATAATGCACATATGACTGTGTAGAACCACAACACAGGGCACACCTTGGCGGCCTCTTTTTGAAACAATATCCTCTGAAAGTGTTGCTCAAAACAGAAGAAAAGACCTCAACGATATTCTGACTGACTTCCTGGCAAGAAACAACTTTCATAACAGCGCTTTAGGACGTTCTCAAATCCACGTTCGATCAGTTCGTCTCGAGTTACTGATTCTCGTGAGAAAGGCTTTGGCAGGGTGATCGTGAGTCGCTTTGTCAGACGAATGAAAGAGAAGACAGAAAGTTTAAAGGTACTATGACAGCTGACGCAAGAAGGACCTTTGGAATGGAAGAGAAAGTCAACGGTTTATAGACAGGGAAAAAACTGTAACCATCTAGCAAACTGCCTCATCGCAAATTTCTCATTTGATCTCAGTTCTGTATGACAAGGCAGATCGAAAACCGCCAGGCAGGAGCTATTTTGGGCGCGGCCCCGAAGTCACATGACTGATGACGTCATCTTATTTCAGTTTGCAAAATCGAAACTCAATATTTTTAAAGTTAATGGTATTATACTGGTATCCATGGTTTTCTAAACCTAAAAAAATGTATATAGCACCTGATCTGGCAATTAGTGCCCTCGCTCTGGTGCCCTCGTTCTGATGCCCCATTTTGCAACGTACAGGCAAGGATACTAGACGATAAGTAGAATCTAACCATGTTTATTTTCGGTTAATTTACGAGCGGATTTGCCTCATTCTGTCAAATAAACAGCCTATCACTTCCAGATAATTTTCAATCCGTTAATTTCTTTCTGAAACCAAAAACGCTGAGATAGGTTGCTGAATCATTTCTTGGCTAAGTTTATCAGGTTTTATCCTGCCTTTAAGCGTCATTTAGCGTGGGACAACATTCTAAATAAGAACTAGAGAATAATCCTACGGCTTGTGGTAACATGATTACAAAATAGACCTTTCGTCGCGTATTACAAGTATCCATTAATGATTTGAGACATCTGCAACTTTTTTGCACATCAAATTCTTTTTGATAAGTTAAGCCACTTTCTGAAGAGAACACAGGTTCGTAAGAACAAATGGCAAACTTAGTCGTGCTTTTTGCCTCCAATCTCTTACTATGTACAGGGTGTCGCAAAAAAGGAGACACGTTGGAAGAATCACCAAAATTCGAATGCAATATCAATTTTCAAATTTGTTTTTTGTCTAAAAGATGAAAACCCAAATTATGTTTCTACCCAAAGACTATCATTTCGATGGGTTTGAATTTGCAAATATGGCTGTTTTGAGAGCTGCCTGGTTTTGAAGCATGCTGCAAAATTGCAAAGATGATTATCAGATTGATTTGTTTGACTATATTCAGAATCTTACTTGGTTTTCAATGTCAGAATGGAAAGCACACTGTCATCAAACACTAGACTCATTACATAAGTCTCAGCATCGCTCATTGAATAAAATAAAATAAAAATAAAAATCAGATTAAAATTATTGAACGAATACAAGGAATCACGTCGTAAGTCTAATCAAACACTTGAATGATGATGAAAATGGGCAAAAATGGGACTGTTAGTTCAGAATCACAGCAGTCCATTAAGACTATGCTTCAAAACATGACTTTTCAAGATGTAATTTCATACAGTTTGCATCAAGAGCAAAATGATTTTATTACTTTTAAAAACAATTTAATCAATGACAAAAAGGGGGAAAAGGAACATTTTAGTGATATGATGGTAGAATTTTGGCGATTTTTCAAACGCGTCCACTTTTTCTTGGGACACCAGGTACCTGATTATCTTCTTTCAAGAATGTTAATAGCTGGACTTGTCGGCGTCTGATCGTTTCTATTTCAAGGTTTCCAAGGTTTTAGTTAAAGGTTGATAAGGTCGAGTAAAAGCATCATGCTTACAGTTTTATGAAGTTTTACATCGCTCATTATTTCTAAACGTGAGATTTTAGAAGAAACAAGTATATCCCTTGATTTTATGAACATTTCGGTGAATCTTTGTCAGTTCTCTATGTTTACGATTTATGAACTTAATTGAATTGGGCACTTGAATGATCTCTGAGGGATATTTTAAACTATTTTAAAGTTTCTAAAACTTCGTTAGCAGTATGCCATGTATGTATAAGAACATTTCTTAATCTGAAGAAAAGGTAAAGACGGTTGCAAGAAGAACAAATATATCGATTCGTCTAGATGGCATAACATCACAAAAGAAATGAAAACGCGATGCCATTTTGTTTTGGAGTAAATATCAGTGCAACTTTTAACAGATTTCTATGTGAAATTTGCATAAAATCACTCGTATGTTCTGCCTGGCGATAGTGAAAAGATAAAGGATAGGTAGCCAGATCAGTTCGATCTTAGTGAATAAAATAATTGCACGAACAAGCTGGTTTTGAAAGCAAAATAGAAATTTTGTTTAAGTCAGCTGTGAGTAGATATTTGCCCTATCAGCTTGCAAGCTTTCAAAATTGCTTCACTATGAACAAAATCGAGCTACTTCAAAAATCCTTTTGCGACGCTATGATTGTTTATGGTTTCATTTCACACAACTCTCATTTTCGAACACGAATTGATAAAAGCACGTGACATGTCGACTGGACGAATAAGAACAAATGTCCCCACAAAGGATAAAATATTGAAGTTTTCAAACCTTGATCACACCAGCTGCTGATCCTTTGAACAATCCCATGATGCTCTCTTCTGAAACAATTCTTACAAAACAATTGACCATTCCAGTATATTTCTTCACTTGACCAAATGGTCTTCTTGCTTTCTCGAAACCCTGTATCTGTAAGCGTTTCTTCACGACGTCGAAAGGTAGCAGGAGAACCTTGCTGAAGATACCGGACAATGCTCCGCATGCTAAACTTTCAACGATGTTCGTTCTATGTTTTGATGTTTCCTAAAATCAGAGTAATGGGAATATGAAATGAGAAGAGCCTCTTTGTTAGCATAGGTTCCAAATATTTAAAAAGGTTGGTGTAAAATTCTGTGACCTACTTCTTTGAATGGAATGGCTTGAAAGAAACTTTTGCTACTATGCTATAACTCTACATTTAGACTTTTCAGAAATCTTCAATATTTTCAGAATTAGAGTGTTTTTCTTTTTCTTTAAGAATTCAAGAACAATTTTGAAAAAAACTTAAAACCATCATAATTTCTGAACTTTTTGAGGAAACATAGAATAACTTTCAAGAAAACCATAGTTTATGAATGTCTACAATATGGTATCAAGCAAAAGTCTTTCACTCTTATGGTTTACGATTTAGAAATTTGATGACGTCACATCCTCAAATGAGTTGAAATATAAAATATGGTGCAATTTCGAAAATATTCAAGATTTCTGAAAGGTCCAACGGTAGAATTATAGTNAGTAAAAAATACATAGTAGGCGCTAACAGACACCATAAAGCAAAGTGAGGCAAACAAGAAGTTATGTAACTTTTCAACTTTAAGAAAGTCACGTGTAACCTTTTGTTTTAAACTAGATTGAAAACAAAATCTTCCAGGTTCTTATCCACGTAAATCTAGCCCATCTTAATATACCATCTTCAAATTTGGACTAAGGTTCAGTTTATGATTCAGATTAAATTCCAATTAAGATGGATTAGTTTACAGGTTTACGCTGGATGAGCTTCATGGCCCTGATATCAAGAACCGCTCAAATATCAGCCTAAAATTCCGGACACATTTCTACCAAACAGAATTAAGTATTTACTTTGGCCAGAAGAAGATCAATGAATTGTATAAAACTTATTTAACATTCTTATTAAACAGAGCCCTTTAACTTCGGATAAAAATAAATCATAAACAAGATCTTATCTTAAAGAAATGCTCCGTAATTGAAAGTATATTTTACAACCTAAAACCAAGACAAAAAAGCTCTCAAAATACATTCACAACATTTTGCAGCAAAAGGAACATTTACATTAAAAATTCATTCTCTAGTTTCTTGAAGAACTAAAAATAAACGACGAAATAAAGCTTAAAGAGTTTGTGCAAGGTTAAAAGCTTGCATTTGCAAAGAGCAAAAACAATCTAAAAATATCCCATTCAAATCGAAGTTGCAAACGCGCTGTAAACAATGGATAGGGGAAGAAACAAGAGTCTGAGTGTTTTCTTTGTTCTATTTACAGACAAGCCTATTTACTATTGCACATTCCCTTTAACAGAGAATATAAATTTTGTCTCACAGAAGTCCATGTAGTTCGGTTATCAGGATATCACAACATTATAAACTCACCGCTCTATTGAAATGACGCTGCCAAGCTTTTTTTAATAAATGGTAGAAACCAAACTGAAATGATGAGTTTGGAAAGATGGCCAACAATGTTGGAACCAATCCTAGAGCATAAGAACAATATTAGATATAAGAAAGACGAATGAAAACAAATTAAAATTCAGCAAAATGAATATTCCTAAATGTGTCTTTCAGCTACAGTTTAGGATTCTAGTTTCAGAATAGTGATTTAGCTTTGAGTTGTTGTCACAATTTCCGAAAAGCAACAGATATTCTACCAGATATCCTACCGGGTGAGTAAAAAATGCACGAGGTTTGAACAAAACTGTTCCATGATTATCAAAGCAATAATATTGGCAAATGTCTCTTTTGATAGCAGATATGTTCAATTTTAGATCTGAAAATTTACCTGGCTTAAATTGGCCTTTCTTTTCCGAAATTATGGGAGTTGTTCTCGAGAAGGTCGCTTCAAAAAGACTAAAACATGGCAAAAAATGATGATCAAATCTCGTTTGTTTCCTGCTTTGCAGCAATGACAATTACAACAACCGTGTTACCCTCTTGGGAGGACGGAATCCTCCTGAATAACCTTCTCCAGAAAATCCCTCATATTTTCAAAACGGTGTGGCCGATGTTTGTCAGGCAAATCACTAAAATTAATTGAACATGTGGGCTATTCAACAGAGAACAGAAGCTTTTCAAACAGCATGCGTTTTTTTCTGATTCAACCAGTATAGTATGATTCTTATGCTCATACCTTTGTAAAATGTAACTATTCCTCCTTCCATAGCCATGCATCGTATCCCTTGAATCAAACCAGTGTAGATCTACGAAAGGTAGTTACGCATATAGACTTGCCCCAAGTCTATTTCATAAAGTCCGTCTGACCGATCCCTTTCCCATAGTTCCCGGATCCGCTAATCCAGCATTCCGTAAAGGAACAAAGTGGTGAGAGCCTTTGTTTCCCTACGGAATGTTGGAATGGGGGATCCAGGAAAGATGGGAAAGGGACGGACTTCATGAAATAGACTTGGGGCAAGTCTATTACACATATCGATTAAGCACCTGCAACAGCAGTCAAGTTGGTCCCAAAACGTGAACGAAAAGTTGTCTGTGAACACCATGACTTTACAACATGATATTGAATCAATNCCTATTTCATAAAGTCCGTCTGACCGATCCCTTTCCCATAGTTCCCGGATCCGCTAATCCAGCATTCCGTAAAGGAACAAAGTGGTGAGAGCCTTTGTTTCCCTACGGAATGTTGGAATGGGGGATCCAGGAAAGATGGGAAAGGGACGGACTTCATGAAATAGACTTGGGGCAAGTCTATTACACATATCGATTAAGCACCTGCAACAGCAGTCAAGTTGGTCCCAAAACGTGAACGAAAAGTTGTCTGTGAACACCATGACTTTACAACATGATATCGAATCAATGATTCTAAAGACTTCCAAAACAGAAGATCTTAGACTTGTTGAATTTGTCAATCGGTGGAATTTTTGGTATCATCGATTCAATAACATGTTCTAAGTCATGATTTTCAAAGACAACTTTTCGTTCACGTTTTCGGACCAACTTAACTGAGGTTTCGAGATAAAATACTTCCAACATAAAGACATGAAAGACATTTTAAAATAGAGACAAACGATGTATATAATTTGAGAAAGTGGTACACAATAAATTTTTCACAATAGACGGTTTTATTAGATAGACAGAAAGACAAGCTGCTTAGGCCTTACTGAAATGACTTCACACCTGGAAAGTCTTCAAAGTTTATGCAAATGGCTATGTGTATTAAAGATTATTTGCTTGGCTTTGACAATTCTTTTGCAGATAGGTGACAGATGTTAAAATGTCTATGCAAACAGCACCACTGATTTAATACATTTTGAGATGCCTGTTTTACAAATGTTTGTATATTTCACTGTCCTAAATTATAAAATTGACTATCAGCGAACAACTCATCCTACATATGAGACACTGTAAATTATTTGAGGTCTAAAGGTTGGAAGTTTACCTTTGGCTCTCCTTGGGCAACAAATCTGGTCCTTATCACATCAAGAGGATGGCAGCAAATTGTGGCACATGTTCCAGCAAGTCCACCAAAAACAAAAGGTGACCCTGCAAGAAAATGTCTATTTAACGACAACTAAAAGAACATTTTGAAAAATATGCTTGGAAAGCAATTTTACAAAAGTAAGTTTTAAAGGAATCAACAAAATAGACGATTCCAAAAAAGATGGCGTCGGGGGGCATTTGACCAAGATGCATTGCGTTCTATAATGGAATCGACAGCGATTCTATAGAGATTCGATCATCAAACTCAATGCATCCTGGTCAAATGCCCCTCAACGCCATCTTTTCCATAATCGTCTATTGATGTGTTTTATCAAATCAGCAGCCACAAAGCTACACAAATTACTTTTGAATACTACTTACATGTGCTTTTGTTCAGCCTTTGTTGATTTTCTTGTTGGTTGTTCCATTTCAATCTTTTGAATCCTTCAAATGAGACAAACTGCAAAAAGGAAAACAGGCATTATCAATGTTGAGTATTGGATATTTTGGTCTGGGGGAATTGATATGCTGTCTTTGTAGTGCTATGATGATTATTAAATAGCCTCATTATGATGAGCTGCCTCGCTTGGCAGACGTTTTTATAGGAAGTCTTCCTCTTGACAGGTTAGAGTTGTTAGATTGAATTTATACGGCAATGGCCTAACTTGTTTCTGGGTTCATTCTGAGTTTAAAGCACGAAATACAACAGTCTTAAATGATCAACAACTTCACTAAGTTTTGAATCCCCCCCCCCCCTACAATACCTTAGAGATCCTGAGTTCCGTGGCTATAACCTTAATCATGGGATAAACTCTTCTTAGCATATATGATTATAACGAAGATGGAAATCAGAAAATTTTTGACCATGATCTTTTGCAATCCAAAGTAAATCATGAAATTCCTTGAGACACAAGGAAGCATGATAAAAATTCCCTGGTGCAAAGTTTAGCACAATTGATTTTTGTCCAACATTTTCTCAATCCAAGTTACTATTAAAGAAGTAGACATAAGGAAGATGGGGGTAATTACCAGTATGCTGCCATAAACAAGTGATAATGCTTGTGCAGGAACATGTCCTTTCCTGGAGAATAAAAGAATATTGGTTCAAATTTTGATACAAAACATTTTAAGATATCAGGCACAAAAATTTTGTAATCAAGCTTATTAATTTTTACTAATTTTTTCAAGAATGATAAGCATACCATAGAGCTGTTATTCCTTCTTCTTTCGCAATAAGATAAGCTGCTTGAACTATGCCAGAATATTTGGATGACACTGGCTTCCCATTCACCTTTGATAAGAAAATTATATGTTAGGAGTTGGGCTTTCATAGTTCATGAAAAAATTGATAATAGAGACGTAATACACTTATGGTTTCTGACCTTAGGAATTGGTTAGCATATGTCTTTCTTCACATACTCAACTGGAACCCTTTCCCTATCTAAGCCAACTTTGCATAAGTACAGCACCTTCATTGCAAGAAAATAGTACCATACTCTTGCCATATTAGAACTATTTGTCAAACCCTTATGCACCTATCTGTTGTAATTGATAATATCACCAGAATGCATTCTGTTTCACATTTTTTTTAAGTGCCATGTCAAAGTTACAACACTTAGGATATATGCATTTGTTTTCAAAATTACAGTCAACAGTCTCTACAAAATATACTCACAATTTTTCTTCTGATGGGTTCTGTCTGTAGTTGAAATCTAATCTTCAAGACATCTAACGGTTGAGCAACTGCTCTGGTAATTATTCCAGAGTATGCACCACATAAACTGTAATGAACTGGCTTGAGTTGGTCCCCTGGTGATTTCTCTCTAATCATAGCAGTTTACAGGAGACAAACTTCTTTTCTGAAATGAGAAGTAAAATATGATCAGTTCCTACGCCATTTTGGTACCTTTCAACTTGAGAACTTACAGTGAAAGTAAGCAGCTCATTCTGCTGTGAAAATATATTTTTTTGTTAGAAACTTTTTACAGGTGTAATTTTAGGAGGGCGGATATGGGCATCTTAGTACAACGTGATTTTTCTATTTTCCATGTTTCATATTTTTAAGCACTTAGTTTTTGTGAATCATGAGTTTTTATGAAGGTAACTTCATAGACTCATTACATAAGTCCCTCAAACTTTCACTTTTTATTGTTGCCATCATGATTGCTTCAGTTTTGTTCTTTTGCAGCCACGAATCAGTTCTGGGATTGAAACAAGAGACTTTTAGAATGAGTCTAGTAATTTTGTGCATCACGAAAATCCAACTTAATTGTACTTGAATTGTTATTCATCCACTTTTCTTGTGAATTATTCTCGAACCCCCCTCTCATCATATCAATGGCCCTCTTCTAGCAACTGTTCCATGCCACCTAAACTGCAGTGTGTACATTTCCGAGATACCCTCAGGTGATTTGCCACTCCACTCTTTTGCCTAATCATGAACTGTAACAAACAAGTTTCCCAGTTATTCTGCATGCAGTATGTCGTTTCGAACATGTCTCGCAGACAATAGGGTCTGGCCCAGATTGGGAAGTTTGCCAATGGAGAGATGAAAGCCTCTCAATATTATTATTATATAAGGCCTAACAGAGCAAAAAGTTAACGTTAAAATTCGTTTATAAGTTTCCTTCAATGGATGATAATACACATTTCTTGGCATGGCTTAGAGTGAACAAAACATACCTCATCTTATGCATCTATTAGTGAATTGGCTTTTTGCTGTGGCAGCAAGACAGCTGCGAACTTGATTGCACAAGAAGAGCACCAAATAGACTAGTCCACTCATTGCACTTCTTCCCTGTCTCATTTCTCTTCTCCATAAACTTCAGTCCTGACCTCATTATGGATCTGAGGCTAAAACACAGGTAAACCAGTGAAGTAAATACAGGTCGCATTCAACCACTGATCTGTGCCCTGTGCATTCAACAGCGCGCTCCTCGTTGTTGTTATTGTTGTGATCGCTGCTGTTGTAGCAACAAATCAGTTCGGGGATGGAGGACAAGATAATTTTTTGGTATGAATCTACGCTCCACTGGCAGTGCAGGCAAAAAAACTAGCAATATTTTTTTTAAAGGTCTAGGTTTTCCATTTTTTGCAAGAGAAGAAACTAAAACTAGGTTCGGTAAACCTAAACGTATGGTTATGCCCGATACGTTTAGTGTTTTTAAATTTTGGCATTTTAGTTTATTTAACACAGAATTTTATGTATATAGGTTCAGTAAAGTTCGTACTTTTATACTGAACCACTGATCTTTTTCAGACCAGTGGATTCAAGGTGGACTGAACGCTAGCAAAATACTTTGAACTCAATAGTTTTTCTGACGGATTTATGTTGCTTTTCACCCCGATTGTTCACAGACTATATCTCCTTGGTTCACACCGACAATTCATCGCTAAAACGTTCTCTGATTTCTTCATCAATTATTACTTGAGGTATTTCAGTTTGCTTTGCGTCTATCTCAATCTTGTCTTTTTGTACGTTTTTGCGAATTTTTGTAGCTGCTTCATCAAGGATCGTTTTTGATTTTCCGCTTTCCGTGTGTTGTGTCCCTTTCTCAATCCGTAATGATTTCTTAGATGGTTTCACTTGATTCTCAAGTAATTCATCACTCATATCTACATAACTTTTGTAAATGTTCTTCAGTGCATTTTTCGTATCATTTGCTTCTTCGGTCTTTTCTTTCAACTACAAACAAAGATAAAGTAAAAATACCAACAAGGGGTAAATATTTGAGCTCTTGTAGACTTTAAAACGGCCTAGAGCGGAGGATTAAGAAAGAAAGGTAACGGACTAGGCTAGGAGGAGAAGGAATATCGATGCAACTTAAAGAAATAATGCTTAGGGTGTACTATAGTTGCGAACTTTGGAAAATTTTTGGATGACTGGGCATCGAGCAACAAACAAAAATTTGTATTAACAGCCCATTAACAGGTTACATTAGGTAACAAGTTTTTACTACTATTCCATATCTACAAGAAAATTTTTTGTGACTGTTACGTTACTGAATTTAACCGAAAAAGTACCTTCGCTTTCAGTGCAATAGCAATGTTTCTTGCCATGCAAAGTTCTTCTTCCAGAACACGTCTTTGCTGCTGGTCGTCGAAGTCCTTTCTCTCGATTTCTTCCTCGGGCGTCCTTTCATGGGCGGTATGAGTGACCTTTATTGGAAGGAATTTGATCAGAGTTCTTAGAATGCGACAGATCTAGTCATTTCTTGATAAAAATCGAATAAGGTTTATGTTTTGCGAGTTTTGGTCACTTTTTTTAGCTCTAGGAGAACCAAAATAAAGAAGGTAAACGTTTGTATATTCGATTATTCTGTTATGACTAAAAATGCAGTTTTCCCAAATTTCCTCAGAAAATAACAACATTTTCCACCGACGGGGGAGGGGTAGATGTTTCCGACTGAGGGGCTGTATTCCCCCTGGCCTTACCCTGGTACCATCCCTGACTGGGAAACATGCCCTAATGTCACAAATGCACATGGTCAACAAATAGCAAGAAATTAGCTTGCCCTAGACCTAACGTTGGTTGATTGATTGACTGATTGATTAATTTTTCACTGATTGATTAGAAACTCACTTTCTGTCCACCACTGTCTCTGTTTCTGTCTTCGATGTAACTCACGTCAGGCGTCAGTTGCTGTGATTGTGCAGTTGCATCAAATGAGTTCTGTATGGAATACATAAAGAATGCTAAGTAGCAGAATACAACAAGAAAACACAAAATATTAGTTTTTTGTTCCATAATGTTCATTCTTTATGCTAAGCAAACCTAAACTATAAAATTATACGTTTATCATTTACATTTGCAATTAATCATATCTTTGAAAAATTTACATCTAACATTTAAAGTAGCTACAAAATATTCCATAAGGGACAGTGCAAGATTTATCTTATTACATGGCCGGTGCAAAACGTAACGGGGCAACTACTTTTTTTAGCTGATGCAGAACGGGGTCAACGCTTTTTATAAAGCCAATATGTACAGGGCAGTAACTTTTATGAGCTCAAGATGAAGTTTGAAACATAGAATTGCTCGTTTTGAGAACAATATTGTAAATCATGCAAGATGAGGAGTTCTTAAAGAGATGTATGGAATGATGTAAAATGTCCATGTCAATTTTTTGCAAGAACCAGTTAATCAGTCAACACTTTTCATTTTCAAGGTCAATTTGTNTCTATTTCATAAAGTCCGTCTGACCGATCCCTTTCCCATAGTTCCCGGATTCGCTAATCCAACATTCCGTAAAGGAACAAAGTGGTGAGAGCCTTTGTTTCCCTACGGAATGTTGGAATGGCGGATCCAGGAAAGATGGGAAAGGGACGGACTTTATGAAATAGACTTGGGGCAAGTCTATTACACATATCGATTAAGCACCTGCAACAGCAGTCAAGTTGGTCCCAAAACGTGAACGAAAAGTTGTCTGTGAACACCATGACTTTACAACATGATATTGAATCAATGATTCTAAAGACTTCCAAAACAGAAGATCTTAGACTTGTTGAATTTGTCAATCGGTGGAAGTCTTTGGTATCATCGATTCAATAACATGTTCTAAGTCATGATTTTCAAAGACAACTTTTCGTTCACGTTTTCGGACCAACTTAACTGAGGTTTCAAGATAAAATACTTCCAACATAAAGACATGAAAGACATTGTAAAATAAAGACAAACGATGTATATATTTTGAGAAAGTAGCATGAAATAAATTTTTCACAATAAACTGTTTATTAGATAGACAGGAAGACAAGCTGCTTAGGCCTTACTGAAATGACTCCACAACTGGGAAGTTTTCAAAGTTTATGCAAATGGCTATGTGTATTAAAGATTATTTGCTTGGCTTTGACAATTCTTTTGCAGATAGGTGACAAATGTTAAAATGTCTATGCAAACAGCACCACTGATTTCATGCATTTTGGGATGCCTGTTTTACAGATGTTTGTATATTTCACCATCCTAAACTACAAAATTGACTACAAGCGAACTGCTCATTCTATATATGAGCCACATCAACTTATTTGAGGTCTAAAGGTTGGCAGTTTACCTTTGGCTCTCCTTGGGCAACAAATCTGGTCCTTATCACATCAAGAGGATGACAGCAAATTGTGGCACATGTTCCAGCAAGACCACCAAAAATAAAAGGTGACCCTGCACGAAAAAGTTTAGTTAATGAAAAAGTACAAAAACATTTTCAAATATAAGTTATGGAAAGCAATTTTACAAAAGTAAGTAAAGAATCAACAAAATTAATATTTTATCAAATTAGCAGTCCATAAACTTACAAAACTACACAAATTACTTTTGCATACTACTCACATGTGCTTTTGTTTAGGAGTCGTTGGTTTTCTTGTTGGTTGTTCCATTTCAATCTTTTGAATCCTTCAAATGAGACAAACTAGAAAAAGGAAAACAGGCATTATGAATGTTGAGTATTTTGGTCTGGGATTGATATGCTGTCTTAAATGGTCGACAACTTTCCTAAATTTTGAATTTTCCACCTTACAATACCTTAGAGATCCTGAGTTCCTTGGCTATAACCTTATAATGGCGTAAGCTCTTCTTAGAATAGATGATTATAATGAAAATGGCAATCAGGAAATTTTGACCATGATCTTTTGCAATCCAAAGTAAATCATTTAACCAACCAAAACAAATGCAATTCCTTGAGACACAAGGAAGCATGATATACAGTTCCCTGGTGCAACCTTAGGCACAATTTATTATTGTCCAGCAATTTCTCAATCCAAGTTACTATTAAAGAAGTAGACATAAGGAAGATGGGGGTAATTACCAGTATGCTGCCATAAACAAGTGATAATGCTTGTGCAGGAACATGTCCTTTCCTGGAGAATAAAAGAATATTGGTTCAAATTTTGATACAAAACATTCTAAAATATCAGGCACAAAAATTTTGTAATCAAGTTTATTAATTTTTACTAATTTTTTCAAGAATCATAAGCATACCATAGAGCTGTTATTCCTTCTTCTTTTGCAATAAGATAAGCTGCTTGAACTATGCCAGAATATTTGGATGACACTGGCTTCCCATTCACCTTTGATAAGAAAACTATATGTTGTGAGTTGGGCTTTCATAGTTCATGAAAAAATTGATAATAGAGACGTAATACACTTTATGGTTTCTGACCTTAGGAATTGGTTAGCATATGTCTTTCTTCACATACTCAACTGGAACCCTTTCCCTATCTAAGCCAACTTTGCATAAGTACAGCACCTTGCAAGAAAATAGTACCATACTCTTGCCATATTAGAACTATTTGGCAAACCCTATGCACCTATCTGCTGTAATTGATAATATCACCAGAATGCATTCTGTTTCACATTTTTCTTAAGTGCCATGTCAAAGTTACAACACTTAGGATATATGCATTTGTTTTCAAAATTACAATCAACAGTCTCTACAAAATATACTCACAATTTTTCTTCTGATGGGTTCTGTCTGTAGTTGAAATCTAATCTTCAAGACATCTAACGGTTGAGCAACTGCTCTGGTAATTATTCCAGAGTATGCACCACATAAACTGTAATGAACTGGCTTGAGTTGGTCCCCTGGTGATTTCTCTCTAATCATAGCAGTTTACAGGAGACAAACTTCTTTTCTGAAATGAGGAATAAAATATGATCAGTTTCTATGCCATTTTGGTACCTTTCAACTTGAGAACTTACAGTGAAAGTAAGCAGCTCATTCTGCTGTGAAAATATATTTTTTTGTTGGAAATTTTTACAAGTGCTATTCTAGGAGAGCGGATATGGGCGTCTTAGTACAACGTGGTTATCTATTTTTCATGTTTCATATTTTTAAGCAATTAGTTTTTGTGAATCATGAGTTTTTAAGAGGGTAATTTCATAGACTCATTACATAAGTCCCTCTAACTTTCACTTGTTATTGTTGCCATCATGATTGCTTCAGTTTAGTTCTTTTGCAGCCACGAATCAGTTCTGGGATTGAAACAAGAGACTTTTTAACGAGTCTAGTAATTTCCAACTTAATTGTACTAATTGTACTACCTAGTTCCAACTTAATTGTACTCAAATTGTTATTCATCCACTTTTCTTGTGAATTATTCTCGAACCCCCCTCTCATCATATTAATGGCCCTCTTCTAGCAACTGTTCCATATGCCACCTAAACTGCAGTGTGTACACATTTCCGAGAAACCCGACCTCCATCCTCAGGTGATTTGCCACTCCACTCTTTTGCCTTTAATCATGAACTGTAACAAACAAGTTTCCCAGTTATTCTGCATTCAGCTCGTCATTTCGAACATGTCTCGCAGACAATAGGGTCAGGCCCAGATTAGAAAGTTTACCAATGGAGAGATGAAAGCCTCTCAATATTATTATTATATAAGGCCTAACTAACAGAGCAAAGTATAACGTTAAAATTCGTTTAGAACTTTCTTTATGGATGATAATACAAATTTCTTGGCATGGCTTAAAGTGAACAAAACATACCTCATCTTATGCATCTATTAATGAATTGGCTTTTTGCTGTGGCAGCAAGACAGCTGCGAACTTGATTGCACAAGAAGAGCACCAAATAGTTCACTCATTGCACTTCTCATTTCTATTTCTCTATTTCTCTTCTCCATAAACTTCAGTACTGACCTCATTATGGATATGAGGCTAAAACACAGGTAAACCAGTGAGATGTGGGGTAGAGGTAAACACAGGTCGCATTGAACAGCGCGCGCTCCTCGTTTGTGATCGCTCCTGTTGTAGCAACAAATCAGTTCGGGGATGGAGGGGGATGGAGGACAAGATACTTTTTTGGTATGAATCTACGCTCCACTGGCAGTGCAGGCAAAAAAAACTAGCAATATTTTTTTTAAAGGTCTAGGTTTTCAATTTTTTGCAAGAGAAGAAACTAAAACTAGGTTCAGTAAAGTTCGTACTTTTATACTGAACCACTGATCTTTTTTCAGACCAGTGGACTCAAGGTGGACTGAACACTAGCAAAATACTTTGAATAGTCCACTCAATAGTTTTTCTGACGGATTTATGTTGTTGTTCACCCCGATTGTTCACAGACTATATCTCCTTGGTTCACACCGACAATTCATCGCTAAAACGTTCTCTGATTTCTTCATCAATTATTACTTGAGGTATTTCAGTTTGCTTTGGGTCTATCTCAGTCTTGTCTTTTTGTACGTTTTTGCGAGTTTTTGTAGCTGCTTCATCAAGGATCGTTTTTGATTGTCCGCCTCCCGTGTGTTGTGTCCCTTTCTCAATCCGTAATGATTTCTTAGATGGTTTCACTTGATTCTGATGTAATTCATCACTCATATCTACATAACTTTTGTAAATGTTCTTCAATGCATTTTTCGTATCATTTGCTTCTTCGGTCTTTTCTTTCAACTACAAACAAAGATAAAGTAAAAATACCAACAAGGGGTAAATATTTATTAAATATCAAGGGGTAAATATTTGAGCTCTTGTAGACTTTAAAACGGCCTAGAGCGGAGGATTAAGAAAGAAAGGTAACGGACTAGGTAGGAGGAGAAGGAATATCGATGCAACTTAAAGAAATAATGCTTAGGGTATACTATAGTTGCGAACTTTGGAAAATTTTTGGATGACTGGGCATCGAGCAACAAACAAAAATTTGTATTAACAGCCCATTAACAGGTTACATTAGGTAACAAGTTTTTACTACTATTCCATATCTACAAGAAAATTTTTTGTGACTGTTACGTTACTGAATTTAACCGAAGAAGTACCTTTGCTTTCAGTGCAATAGCAATGTTTCTTGTCATGCTAAGTTCTTCTTCCAGAATACGTCTTTGTTGCTGGTCGTCGAAGTCCTTTCTCTCGATTTCTTCCTCGAGCGTCCTTTCATGGGCGGTATGAGTGACCTTTATTGGAAGGAATTTGATCAGAGTTCTTAGAATGCGACAGATCTAGTCATTTCTTGATAAAAATCGAATAAGGTTTATGTTTTATGAGTTTTGGTCACTTTTTTTAGCTCCTATTCTGTTATGACTAAAAATGCAGTTTTCCCAAATTTCCTCAGAAAATAACAAAATTTTCCACCAACGGATAGATGTTTCCGACGGAGGGGCTGTATTCCCCCTAGCCCTACCCTGGCGCCACCCCTGACTGGGAACCATGTCCTAATATCACAAATGCACATGGTCAACAAATAGCAAGAAATTAGCTTGCCCTAGATCTAACATTGGTTGATTGATTGATTGACTGATTGATAAATTTTTCACTGATTGATTAGAAACTCACTTTCTGTCCACCACTGTCTCTGTTTCTGTCTTCGATGTAACTCACGTCAGGCGTCAGTTGCTGTGATTGTGCAGTTGCATCAAATGAGTTCTGCATGGAATACATAAAGAATGCTAAGTAGCAGAATACAACAAGAAAACACAAAATATTAGTTTTTGTTCTATGATGTTCATTCTTTATGCTAAGCAAACCTAAACTATAAAATTATACGTTTATTATTTACATTTGCAATTAATCATATCTTTGAAAATTTACATCTACATTTAAAGTAGCTACAAAATATTCCATAAGGGACAGTGCAAGATTTATCTTATTACATGGCCGGTGCAAAACGTAACGGGGCAACTACTTTTTTTAGCTGATGCAGAACGGGGTCAACGCTTTTTATAAAGCCAATATGTACAGGGCAGTAACTTTTATGAGCTCAAGATGAAGTTTGAAACATAGAATTGCTCGTTTTGAGAACAATATTGTAAATCATGCAAGATGAGGAGTTCTTAAAGAGATATATGGAATGATGTAAAATGTCCATGTCAATTTTTTGCAAGAACCAGTTAATCAGTCAACACTTTTCATTTTCAAGGTCGANCATTTAAAGTAGCTACAAAATATTCCATAAGGGACAGTGCAAGATTTATCTTATTACATGGCCGGTGCAAAACGTAACGGGGCAACTACTTTTTTTAGCTGATGCAGAACGGGGTCAACGCTTTTTATAAAGCCAATATGTACAGGGCAGTAACTTTTATGAGCTCAAGATGAAGTTTGAAACATAGAATTGCTCGTTTTGAGAACAATATTGTAAATCATGCAAGATGAGGAGTTCTTAAAGAGATATATGGAATGATGTAAAATGTCCATGTCAATTTTTTGCAAGAACCAGTTAATCAGTCAACACTTTTCATTTTCAAGGTCGATTTGTTTGTTGACAAAGACTTGTAAGAACAAGACTTGATTTTTCTCTGATCATTAGCTATTTCATCTGTAGTATATTAACTATAATGCTCTGGAATACGGGGCAGATACATTTTCTTAAGGAAAGGGTGACAGGGCAGTTGATTTTTTTGAGAAAATTTTATACGGGGTGAGCAGATTATTTTGCAAGAATTTTTCTTTTCCACAGGCCATGTAATATATTAAATTGTGCACTGTCCCTAACACAAGAGATCTAAGAACCTACCGATTTTTGTACTTGTTTAAGTTTTCCTAAAAGTTCCGCGTGACTGCTTTCAAGTCTTTCTTGCAGCCTCTCTACGGATCTTTCCAGCCTCTCAGTCTCAGAATCCTTTCCGTATTCCATTTGGTCATGTGTACGAAATTTGTACCGACCCCTGTCCCCGTTTCTCGAATGTTCCACCTCCCCTCTTGCAATTCCATTCCCAACTGATTTGCAAATGGGCGGCAAACCCAATAGACTCCTGTTATCACTCGAATATTCAACGGCAGATGTCGAAAATTGTCCGTTAACTTCTTGCGCTCGCACTTCTCCCATTTCCATCACATGACTCCCCACTGACATGGTGCCTTGTGTACAAATGACTGTCAGATGTCCGTTGGTCAACCGGCTCTCTTTCTCTATGCGTGCTTTTAGACCAAGTGCTTCCGTTATGCTCTTTCCGCAAAGAACGTCCTTGGCTCGACTTACCGTATCCACTGCTTTCACCGTTGGAATTCTGGCCTAGCCTCTCCGATTGTTTATCAAAATAGTCCCCGTATGTTCTATATTGATGGCAGCCATCTTTTCGAGCGTCAGAGATACCGTATCCGTCGTACTCAGCACCACGCGTACTACCTGACGCCTCAAGCGATTTCGATCGTTGTCTTGAGAACGCACCTTGACGTACCAAGCCCGTTGATTCTGTAGTCTGTGTTTTATACTGTGGCGGGAAAAGATCAAGGTTTCTAGCAGGTGCATCTGCATAGCTTTCAGTTCGTGTATTGTCTTTGTCATGTTTATGCACATAGTCAAAAACACGGACGCTAGATGAAAGATCGCTGCCATTTCTTTTTCGACTATCACGATCAAGACTTTGCGTCCTATAATGAGCTTTTGTTGTTGTCCCAAGTTCTCCATGATCTTCCCTTCTTCTGTCTTTATCTTTATAACCAAAATTACTGTGATAGTTTAGAGTTTTATTTTCCTCGCTTTCTGCTTCCTCGAGCCTCCTTCGCGTCCCAATTGACGCATCCAGCTCACCAACTTTCGAGCGTAATAATCTAATTTGCTTCTTTAATCCATCTGTAGCTTCTTCGTAATTTCGCCGTAACGCTTGAATCCTTTTCGCGAACTCTTTCGCATATTGTTTTTGGATATTTTCCCTCTCTTGTCGTAACAACCCCTCTTGTTTTTCCTCGTAATGATCCAACCGTTTTTGTAACTCAACATTGTGTGCTTCGATTTCCAACATTTTATCAACTCTTTCTGCATCCGTTGTAATCTCAGTTTCAATTCTGTCCGATTTATTTCGCAATTTATCTCGTAAAATCCTACATTCGCTCTCTTTTTTTCGAATTTCAGTCGCATCTCGTCGAAATCTATCGTTCAAGCGGTCATGTTCTTTTCGTTCTTCTTCGAGTAACTGTTTAACTGTCGAAGCTTCGTGTTCAACTTTCTGTAGTTCCTGAGCCAATATTTCTTTTTCCGATAAACGATGCTGCAACTCTTCGCCAAGTAAGGCCATTTTTCTTTCCAACCCAAGGCGCTCACGTTCCAAAATCTTACATTTATCTAAAACATTTTCAACATCAGAGCCTGTTTTGGTTACTTTAACCTTCATTTCGCTTTCCATATTCTTATAACTTTCCACAATTTTCACTAGTTCATCTTTTTCACGCCTGAGAACATCAATCTCATGATATAAATCTGCATTTTCAGTCCTCAATGAGTCCTTTTTGTCGTTATAACTATCCAGTAATGATTGTTTAGAGTGGAGTTCATCCTCTAACCGCTTCGTGTTTTCCTGGTAGTCCCTCAAGGCTCGGTCTTGGCTCCTATTTTCATTTCGCAGTGATTCGACTTCAGAGTGTAATCTGTCGTTCTCTAGGACCGATTTCTTCAAACGTTCTTCATACTCTCGATTGAATCTGTTTGAAAATTCATTTAAGATACTCATTTTATTTTGATTGTTGTCTGCTACCTCCTCAATCTTACCAGCAAGCTCGTTTTTCTGTCTAGTCAACTCGGCGACCTGTTCACTCAGCCGGTTCTTTTCAAGCTTCAACTTTTCACACTGAGCATCAAAATCCTTTTGCAAACTGCTACTCAATTCAAGCCTAACTCGTTGCTCATAATCTTTGACTTTGTCTAACGCTGACGATATTTCTTTCTCTTTTTCATTCATCGATTTTGTCGCGTGTGTGAAATTCTGTTTCATTTCTGTCAGCAAACGCTCATAATTCTCTCGTTGTAATTCCATTTCTCTGGCATGCTTTTTCTCCAATGTTTCTTTCAATTCTCTCTGCTCCACAATGAAATTCGCTTCTAATTTCGCCTTTGCGCTATTCCATCTCCCTTTAAGCTCTTCTCCTCTACTCCTCGACTCCCTTTCCAGTAGACTTTTATCAGCTTTGAGCTCCTTGATAGCAATTCTTAAATCTTCAACCATACCGTCATGTTGTAAGCGTTCATGCTGAAGTTTTCTGATATAATCCAATTCCAGTTTTTCTTTCAACAAACGCTTCTCATCTCTAAAACTTCTCTCAAACGTATCTCTTTCAATTTCATGCTTGTCTTCAAGTTTTAACTTCATCAGAAATTCTTCAGCACTGATAACATTACCTTCATCCAGCCGAATATAAATCGGTGTTGTTTCTTTATGGACTCTGGCTGCCCCATGCGGCACCCTCGCTGCCCTACTACCACTCCCTGACTTTTTAGGCCGGTTTCGCGTTTCCTGATCCTTGTTTAACTTTCTTTCAATATCCGAAACTTGCCTCCTGAATTTTCCGATTAACTCGTCTCTATCTTTCATAAAACTATCAACTAAATCTTCCTTTTCCTTCTGATGTCCTTGACTAATAATATTCTTTTCGAGCAAAAACCCTCGAATTATTTCGTCTGTTTCGTCTCTCGACTCGGACCCCATGTCTCCTTGTTTGTGTTTCAGCTTCACCTCTTCAGCATTATCTTCAGAATTTCGTGGACTGCGAACAAGATAAGGTCTCAGACTCTCATCAGGTATAGAAGCAACATCATCAGTTGTATCGGAGAGGTATTCAAGATCTTTAATTGACAGATATTCTCTATCTGAATCTGAAACATCAAGCATGATAATGCATTAAATGAGCAGGAGCTCGTACCAGTCAACGAAGCGTTGGTACGCTGTACCCTGAATTAAGAGAACCTAAACAGAACAGCGAATGTTTGTCTGCTTGGCAGGTGTTTGAATACAAACATTGATCGCTGAATTTTGCAGTTGGGGGAAAGAAAACAACGGCTTATCTTACTTATTAGCCCGTCGCTGCGAAGCTCTTCGAAGGAAAAATAGCTGTTCAGCTTCTTTTCCCAGTGCCTATAACCCTATAAACCCCCTTCCCCTTATTTAAAAAGACGCTATTGAATTCAAAAGGTAAGCCTTTGATCTTTTTCAGTGGCCTCTACCCAAGAGAGGAAATGAAGAATAGAACCCTCTATTCAATTTCCGAAATCCAGTTGGCAAGAAGCTCACTGAAAGACTGTTTTCAGTTCAAAATGTGCTCCTTTCAACCTCTGACTTTCACAAATTTGACATCTGTCTATGTTGTTTTAAAACTGCGTGAAACTTTTCACGAAAAATTATGATTTAATTGACGACAATATCTATCCGCTCGATTTTAAGTAACCCTGCCTCATACGACCAGTTTAATCTAATAGTTACTAGTTATAAAATGANTACTTCAAAAGGCAAGCCTTAGATCTTTTTCAGTGGCCTCTACCCAAGAGAGGACTTGAAGAATAGAACCCTCTATTGAATTTCCGAAATCCAGTTGGCAAGAAGCTCACTGAAAGACTGTTTTTCAGTTCAAAATGTGCTCCTTTTAACCTCTGACTTTCACAAATTTGACATCTGTCTATGTTGTTTTAAAACTGCGTGAAACTTTTCACGAAAAATTATGATTTAATTGACGACCGCTCGATTTTAAGTAACCCTGCCTCAAACGACCAGTTTAATCTAATAGTTACTAGTTATAAAATGAGTCTGTTGTTTTCATACTGTTAAAATTGTACAGGGAGATAATGGAAACTAAAACAAACGCAAGAGATTAACCAAATATAGTCTAGCAAAGTTTACGATAAGCCCACGCTTCGCGCCGAACTTCAACCTGATGCGCTAAACAAGTACATCGAGAAGCAGAACACAAGCTATCGAATGTACGCGAACGCAACTATAGATTGATTGAAAAACAAAATTATCTACATAAGGTGTGTCAATTAAAACTCAAGTTGGACAGATAATTGATTGCATCTTTCATATATAATTGATACTATACTATTGATGCTAATCTAAACACAAGCTTTCCAAGCTAAATACAGATATGTTTATGTATCAAATGCTGGTTAACTCTAACTGTATTCCTAAGACAAAAGAAAAGCTTTTCCTGAAACAGTGAGAGCTTTGGGAATCAAAGCATATAAAAGTGGCTCAAGCCACTTGCGGTCAAATTCTAGCCAATCAGATATCAGTATTTCCTGTTGACATAGATCAGTTACCCAAATATGGTACGGCGTGTCAAGGTCTATTGTCTTTGTACGGCTATTTTTATCAAAGGCTTATATATGCTGACATTCCCTTTAAGGTAGACTTGCTAAAGCTGATTCTTATGAACGAAAATTCAGCACTAAAATAAGGAGAAAGAGGAGAGAAGAAAATAAGAGAATTTGCTTTGTTGTTAATCTCAGCATCCTAAAGAAAATCAGACTTAGGAAAGAATATTGCAACTGCTATTTGTCAAGGGAAGTACTCCATTCAAACATGCTTTCACAAGAATATATGCTGAGTAACACAACGTGATATACGGTAACGAGCAATTCTTCCAAAAAACCACTAGAAATATCGAATTCCCTCAATGTGGAAGTTGGAATAAAATTTTTATTGTCGAGTGAATATGTTCCCGAATTCTGAGCATTTTCGTACATTAAATGCAGTAAAACTGCTGAAGGTAAAAAAAGAGGCCCAGATATACCCTTAAAAGTGTGAACATGTTCCACTTTAGTATGTTTTGTTAGAAACAAATCTCCTAGAGTTAAACATGATCGTCTTTGGAAACGTCGAGTTTTTTTAGGTAAACACTAACACTCTTGTTTGAATTATAGGCTATTAATATTATTGAGCACCGTATCTATCAGCCCATAAAAATCTATAGTAGGAAATCTCTCAAGTCATTTCATATAATATACAAGTTTTTTATAAATACAAAAGTAGATACAAATGTATTATCGTGCGTGATGTGTAGAAATGATNAAGTAAAACTGCTGAAGGTAAAAAAAGAGGCCCAGATATACCCTTAAAAGTGTGAACATGTTCCACTTTAGTATGTTTTGTTAGAAACAAATCTCCTAGAGTTAAACATGATCGTCTTTGGAAACGTCGAGTTTTTTTAGGTAAACACTAACACTCTTGTTTGAATTATAGGCTATTAATATTATTGAGCACCGTATCTATCAGCCCATAAAAATCTATAGTAGGAAATCTCTCAAGTCATTTCATATAATATACAAGTTTTTTATAAATACAAAAGTAGATACAAACGTATTATCGTGCGTGATGTGTAGAAATGATGTCATGATATACAACAAGCAGCCTCTGATTTAAATGAAACAGAATTCTGAAGAAGTTTATTGACAATTGCACGTGCATAAAAAGCCATTGTTCCTGTTTGACCAAGATTGTAGAAAGCAGCTTCACTCTGCAAAGGAAATTCAGAATTCAGTCAAATCCTAGATCGCCTTAAAAGGTATGAAAGCATAACAGTTTTAAAAACAATTAAATTGAATTTTGCCATTGGAAACCTCAATCCCAATTTGAATCATTTTGTTATTCATGATTTTAAAATTTGGAAGCCATTTTGCTTTCTATGACTATTCATTATTTATATCTTCTTAAAGACTCTCTGCTAACCATGAGGCTTTGCGTGCTGCGCACGAGAAAACAGCACAACACTGTCCGAGCATCAGAGACTTTCAGATAAAATGAACGTCCATTTACAGTGCATTCTGGGACAGCAACGGCGTGCAAAGTCACATGGTTAGCAGAGGGTCTTTAAATTTGGAAGGGGGCTTCATCGATCAATTTCAGCTACCGATTCTCGACGTACTCGACAAGTTTTTAACTCGTAAAGAATGAAGTGACAAAAATTTCATTCGGAAAATCACAACTTCAGATTAGTGTTCTTTGAAACGTTGCATTTTTTCAGCTTTAATCCGACAACATAATATGCACGCTTTCCTTCTTAGATAAATAAAAATGTATCAATTTTGAATAAATTCGTTCCATCGTAGTTTACTCTTTTGGAAGCCATAACTTTCTTCAACTAGCTCATCAACTGCTATTCTTAATTTTGCAAAAGTATATTTACCGTTTCACTTGTTGTTGGGTCATTCTGAAAAAGTCTGATCGCCTCACCAAGTATCTGGAAACAAGAAACACAGACAAAGTTACAGCTGCTATGTTGCAGAAGATGCAGACAGAATAAAATTGACTTACGAAGAAGAATGCTGGCAGTAGCTACGACTTCTTGCTATTACAGAACAAAAAATTGGGAAACAATGACTATATCAACGACCATATCAACGACAAAATAATCTTTACTAACGAATTCAAAATTAAGAGCCATGGCACAATACGCGAGGACCAAATCATCATAGGCATTTAAAATGGATTTTTTTCTGAAAAACTTGGGCAAAATTTTACTGTGACAAATTTCATAAATATATGTACAGTGTAACGCATACCCTATATGAGTAGCAAAATTACTAGAATTGGATAAGAGAAGGAAGGTTGAACTTGATAATGATGCAAAAACCCGCAGAGTGCAAGATTTAAGGCAGAGAGACATAATACAAGCTTTACCTCATCTAAATTTATACATTGCTGGATCTCTAGCTCTGGGTTACGTTCCAATACTGTTGCGATCACAGTTAAAAGCTGTAAGAAAATCATCGATTAATAAGAGAATATTTAAATCACAAGTTTATAAGAACAACGAAATTGACTTCAAAATCAGAGAAGACTGCAAAATGGGCATAAACTGGGCCATCTTGTAAAAGACTCATCAGGTCTAGCTGTAACAAAAATTTTGGTGTAAACTTAGGCCTGGATTCCTTGTCACCAAATCAATGAAATTATTCACGATTGAGCAGTTTGTTCTCTCACCTCAACAATAGATTGTCTGAATTCTGGTCTCTGAATTTTTGATAACATTTCTTCAACTCGTAATGAGAAGTCCACTTCATCGACTGTCATCTCAGAAAGTGTTGGTTGCTGCAGGAAATAAGGACAGAATATACTAATAACGACTATCATTACCAATTGAAGCCTTTGCTATAATATAGTTGGTTTCAGTAGGTCTACAGTAGCAAAATATATGAATTTTGCAGCATCAAGGTATATCAATAGTCTGATAATTTATCTTTTTACTCTACCACTGACATTGTAACATCATCTTTCTTTTATATATAGTCCAATAAAATAATAAAATGCTACAATTCATATTACGACCAACACTACTTACAAGAATTGCTCTACAATACTATTAGGACGAATATCCCCGGGGAGAAAATGGCTGTGTCTACCCCGAGGCAATCACATAGACATAAAAAACTACTGAAATACTGAACAACTAGTAATATCTCTTAATCTTGTCAGTCCTGGAGGGACCATATTGCCGAATAGCTAAAAATAGATGATACCTTTCCCGGGAGTACTGTTTTCAGAGTGTGACTCATTAAAATTTAAACATTTAGCTTTTATACTTAAAAGTTAGTGGTATCGGGTTGCTGTTAAAAAGAGAACGAAACAAATGCGAAAAGGCTACATTTTCCTTGTTTATTCTTATCTCTTAGAAATTTTCTTCTCTTCAACGAGTCTCTTTTATTATGTCCTGATCCCCTAAAATCTATCTAAAAATTGGTAGAAAGTTAAGGAGATTACCTGTGGCAAGTGATGAGGACCTAATTTCAAACCACCTGGTACACGCTCTAGAATTTTCCATACTAAAAGGAAATAATTAAGTAGTTAAATTGCAACTAATTATAAAATCAAGATCAAAATTAATATTAACACAGGAAATCGGGTTGCTGTTAAAAAGAGAACGAAACAAATGCGAAAAGGCTACATTTTCCTTGTTTATTCTTATCTCTTAGAAATTTTCTTCTCTTCAACGAGTCTCTTTTATTATGTCCTGATCCCCTAAAATCTATCTAAAAATTGGTAGAAAGTTAAGGAGATTACCTGTGGCAAGTGATGAGGACCTAATTTCAAACCACCTGGCACACGCTCTAGAATTTTCCACACTAAAAGGAAAGAATTAAGTAAGTAGTTAAATTGCAACTTATTATAAAATCAAGATCAAAATTAATATTAACACAGGGTACAAGTTTCAATTTCATATGAACAACAATTCTTATCTACTACATTTTTGCTAACTATGAATTATTTAATTATTGTTCAGGATACCTGGATACTCCAGGGAAGAACGGGAGTTCTTCTCTAGAGAAACCTCAGAGGGCTGACGAGCGAAGTACCTCTTCTTCAAAGAAATAGCTTACATATTTTAAAACTCAAACAAAAAATTAGCCTTAGTAAATATCACTCTTGTGAAAACATCCTCTGGAGGGCAATGACTGGAAAGAAGGCTACCCACATTGCTGTCAAGCCAATATATTTGAATGTCGGTATTATCAGTTGAATGTTGGTACTAAAATACTTGGTAACAGAATACCTCTCATAGCATTTCCCGTGAGCTTAAGATTAACCCTTCTTTTGACTAGCCTAAAATATTTATTGAAAAATATTGATACTTAGATCGCTGTAAGCAACGCTACCCTGCAGGATATCTACATTTCCGGGAAACCCTCTATTAGGTAATTTTAAACAAGAAAGATCCAAGGAATACCCTCAGGAAAAAGTTCAAGAGGATTTTCTGTCAAATTTGCAAAGATCTGTAATCTATAATCTTCGAAAAAATGACAGCCTATTTGTTCCTAAAGTTAAAACTACAAATTATGGTATAAACTCTGTTAGCTTTTTGGGTCCAACGATTTGGAATTCTCTTCCAAATGAAATAAAGGCATCAAGAAATGCAAACCAATTTAAAATACTCATAAAAGATTGGTATTTCGAAAATCACACTCGGAAAAATATAAAATCACAAAAAATACTTCAGCCTTTCGACTATCAACCAAACTTTGATTCATTCCAAGTTATCCGGTAGTCTCGGTACAACGAATTTTCAAATATATGGGGTTCTTTTGGTGCACCCAGTACATGGCAAGCACTCCAGTTAATTGCTAAAGATTAAAAGCCGATAGCCTTTTAAACGGGATTGTTTCTTGTCTTTACCAGCCCGGTATTAATTCTCTTCTCAGTATTAATCTCTTTTCAAGATATGCGCTCTCCAACGATCTAGAGGTCATTTTTCAAAATTCAAAATAACAACCCAATTAAACTCAAGGTGGCTACCCCCAGTAGCTCGCCTGCGCGCAGCCTCAACACTCCTCCGCAGCCATCTCTACTTGTCTGCGTGTAGCTTACCATTCGAGTAGAACTTTGGAGGAACTCGATTTAAGGCTCCTTCAAGTTGTCGCTTTTGCAGCCAGTTCCTAAGAAGAGAAAACGAAAATGATCGCATATTCAAGGAATATTATCAAAGTTGATATTAAAGGGAATCGACACAGCATTGGTCGTACGCCTCATCTATATTTATCGGTCCATTGAGATGGCGTTTTGAAGCGAGGTCCAATCAGATAGCGTTTGATCTATTCTATCTTTAATTTGCGTGTCTTATTAGTGTCCTAAGGGAAATTTTATCGCCAACTTTCAATAAGTATTCCGCTTATTATTACAAATTCTTTATAATTCTTTTTAGTGTATTTTAACTAAACCCGTTACTCCACCACACCTATTGATCTTTTTCGTGGAACCTCACTGTAAGGTGTCGTTATGAAAAGGCAAGAACAAATTGTGTGAAAACTCTTCGACAAAATAACGTGAACCACCATCCGACATCTAACTGACTTTATGTTTCTCTTTAGTAAATTATTTGATGAAAAATCAAGTTCGTTTCTTTATAAATACTTTGCGTTTCATTGTGTTGTGTTCTTCAAGGGTACTACTTCCACTTTTAATAATATTGGGATGTGGTCATAATTTCAGTACCTTTTTCTGAGCTTGTTCCAAATAGTTTTTATAATGCAATAAGGAGCTTAGAAATACTGTGTGAATGACTAACAGATGTGAGATACGAATTTTGTCCTCTCTCTAAATCTTTGGCATCTCGTACTCTCCTCCGCGAGGTTTATTTATTTGTTCCGCAGTTCCGTTGTCCGTGATTCCGTGGTCCGTAATTTTCCTCGCGGAGGATCTCGTCTGAAGAATCAATGGCCCTTCCCTTTTGATGAGCTGTGGGAATTAGCTCCTATAGCATCTATTAATCAAGATTACGCACCCCTGGCTTCTGCCCGAACTGGTCTTCAGTGCACAAAGACAACTGGTTCTTCATAGCTTGGATGATCCAGCTGCAAATGCAAAGAATTCTTTATTGACAAAATGGCAGTAGAGCATCTGACTTTCTAAGAGGGTATTCTTCATATGATTATAGGGAAACTGAGACTGAAAACACAGTTTCAGTGGGAATTTAGCAACCAGGAAAGCGAGGGTTATCATCTTCGATCTTCGCACTGCACTGACTGCAGTTGTCATTCCATCATGAAACCTGCAAACGTCAGTTTTCTCTAGAAGTCTTTGGGAATGGAAGAGGAAGAGGTTTGGTACATATTTTTAGATTATCCTGCTTGTCACACTGTCAAATTAATAAATAATTTTTCTCTCTCGATAAATAGAACACGTTTTATTGAGAAACACATTTTGTTGCAACAGTATGCTTAAAAGTCAAAAGAAACAACGGTCTTACCCAACTCTCAACAACAGCATCCCAGTAAATAGTTCTGGATTTGTACTCAACAAATCACTAAGATAAATCAGCGTCTGTAATAAGGAGAATAAAAATTAAAACTACACACTTTGCTTAAATTGTTGTTTACGTTGTTTAAGTTGCCAATGTCTTAGTCAAATAAATTTTTGAAATCTATTTTTTTATAAACCAATTCAATTACATTACAAACATTGTACCCTACTCTACGCTAAAAGAAACTACTCTACAGTGAATCGATAGACGATTGCACTAAAGATGACGCAGCTGGAAACTCTTACGATGCGCCCAAATGCATCTCGCAATGAAAGAGAAAGCTCACCCACCAATGAACCAGGGATTCGTTATTGGCGGTAATCCATTGACATAATACACGCCATAATCAATCGTTTTAGATAGAAGAGTACCACACTAGCCTCAAAATCATCAGCGATATGAAATATTTTTGATGAAGCTGAAGAACTACGATTTCTTGTTGGAATTTTTGAATAAAGATAAGAACAAACCTCTTGCTGGAGAACAGCCTCCCTTGCATTATGGGGCTTGCAATTTGAATATATCACATGCTAAAAGTAACGGAATCAAACATCAGATATTTTTCAAGTCGTTAAAAATTTATCTGCAGCATAGTCATTAGTAAACAAATACGCAAGCATTATTTCGTAAATTAGAACAATCTTATTAGAATGAACTTAAGAAGAGCAGGGCGTGAAAATAACTCTTCACATGTATGACACTGAAAACAAAGTTTTCAAGAGAATTTTCTTCAAAACAGAGTGGCATGAAACTTTTCTGTGTACACACAAGTTATGCAGTCGGGTGCTTTTGATGTTAATCTGTCACAAACGAGCTTGTAAACAGTTGACGTGTTTTGTAGAACCAAGCCAAAATGACAAATTCGCAATCTAATTTCTTTGTCGAACAAGGGCATTGCTTTTTACGGCACAGCAATAGTCACTAAAGATGAATGGATACATACCTGAATTGATGCCGGTGTCATTGGCTCTGAAATGATGTGTTCATGTTGACCAAATATACCAATTGTTACCTACGAAAGTCGAATGATGGAATTAATATGGAGAGACTTTTGATAAAACATAGACATAGGCACAGCCTAAGCCTGGGAGAGCATTTTCATGCCCAAAATTTGGAGCTTCGTTTTGTCTCCCTCCACCTAAACTTTTGCCCCTCCTGTGCTAAAGGTCCTTTATGCTATAAGCATTTTGCCTCTTTAGTACTCAATTTCAAAAACCACTTTGACTATCAAGACAATCAAGTGTCGTTTCAAGGCACCACCTTATAAAAGAACGAAACCGAAGTATATAGATACTAAAAGCAAAACCAACCTGTCTTCCGCTAACTAACATTGTCGTAATAGAAGGAGCAAGACTGTCGACAACTTTTCCAAGTAATGCAGCTGAATAACGTACGACTGACCATAATTTCAAATATGATGCTTGTCTGTAGATTTCATCAATTTCTTCTAATACAGATTTGCCTCCAACGTCAAAATGGTAATCATGTCTAGAATGAAGAGTTTATGGTTTATGCAGCATAGCCTCCAAATCTTTAAAAAACATTGCATGGATGGTTAATGCATCTTTCGTTTGATTTCATGGCTTGAAAGGAACTTCAGGGACGTTGCTATAATCCTACATGTAGCATTTCTAACATCTTGATTATTTTCAGAATAACAGCGGTTTTCTTGTTATTGAAAGAACTCGTGAAAAGTTTTGAAAAACATTAAAATAATCGTAGATCCTAAATTATAATATGGAAAATCGTACAATCTTCAAGAAAACCATAGTTTATGAAGGTCTATAATATGGCAGTAAGCAGAAATCTGTAGCTTTTCTAGTTTACGATTTAGCAATTTGATGACGTCACATTCTCAAAACTGGCCCAAGCAAAGAAGACGCTGTAATTCTGAAAATAATCAAGATATCAGAAATGCTACATAATGGATTATAGCAAAGTACTTGAAGTTCCTTTCAAGCCATTAAGTCAAACGAAAGATGCATTAACCATCCATGCAATGTTTTTTAAAGATTTGGAGGCTATGCTGGTTTATGCTAGGGAATATTGTTATTAAAATTCTTCTCTTCTCTTCCTTAAAAAATAACTTCTGTAATTCGTTTCATACTTCGTTACTTCTTTTTCCTATCTTCTTGAAGAAAACTACACCAAGAAACAGGGCATGAAATATCAGCTTGACGCTAAAACAGAGCCAAATTTTCTGTCAACAAGAAAATGACAAAAATGGTTTTTCATTATAATTCTAAAGGCTTTCCTATACCGGGTGAGTCAGAAAAAACGTGGGGCGTTTAGCAAGCAATATTCTGGTGAAAAAAAAATAAATCGGGAGTGTTGAAGTTTTATATTGCAGAATAAAGGTTGAATTAGTCATAGAAATTTATTTTGTTAAAATCGGTTATTTCTTTCCTTATTTATTTGCGAGTTTGTGATATAGCCATTTTGATGAAAAGTATCGCTAGCAAAAGAACTTTCAGCTTGCTAACAATGACAATTTGAATGACTAGTCCCCAAGGGATATAACATAAGTAACATTAGTTTTTCCTTTTGTGCTGTAACACAATGCATGCGCTGTTTCAATTTTTTGGTAGAGAAACAATATGTTTGTCATGGTTTAGAAGGTCACGCGTGCATGAATATGAATCTAATTGAAGGCATATTTTAGCAATCTTGCGAAAAACCATTTTACTAAAATCGCTCGTAATTCTGGAACGGAAAGACCGATTTCGACCAAATAAATTTTCATATCTAAGTTAGCTTTTTTTCTATGCAATGAACTTCAAAGAAAACGAATTTGAAAATTAAACTGCATCAATAAAAATTGGCAAACACCCCACGTTTTTTCTGACTCACCCGGTAGTACAGTAGGGCCTCCAAATAAGATAAAGCATTTTTGGAGCAAAAGCTAAGAACAGGTTTATAAAACGTTTGAAATTATAAATTGTTAGCTTCAAGCAATTATTACCTTACTAAATCATGTCTTAAAAAGGACAAAACCTTCAATAATGAACGAGCAATTCGCCTCTAGGACAAAACAATTACTAAAAAAATCATGTTTTGATCTGATTTACCTTGATAGTAACATATTAAGTATATCAATCCTTNGTTTGAAATTATAAATTGTTAGCTTCAAGCAATTATTACCTTACTAAATCATGTCTTAAAAAGGACAAAACCTTCAATAATGAACGAGCAATTCGCCTCTAGGACAAAACAATTACTAAAAAAATCATGTTTTGATCTGATTTACCTTGATAGTAACATATGAAGGATATCAATCCTTGCTCTTAAACTTGTTGTTCTTTTATACAATTCAACCACATCATCTGTTGATTTATGAGCATAGCTATGTGGATCTTCATCATCGTTGTCCAATCCAATTTCTTCTGTTAAATCCGGATTGTAAACAGATTTGAATCCAATCGCAGATTGCGATCGTTGTGTTTGATGGAATATATCATGAGTGTATATGTGCCTGAAAGGATTGAAAAGTCTTTAGTTAAAATTCTTTGAACTTCACATAAACTGTGCGTGAGCAACAAACCAAAATCCAAAGGAGCATATACCTTTCCTTGTTTGGGGTTCTGGTGTTTAACGCAGGCGCAAACAAACTAAGTGACGGCAAATCATGCATGTCTACCCCGTTAGGGCTTACTACAGCCATTTTGAAGTACGATATCTCAGAATTTGCACTTCTGTTCAATGGAACTTTTAACTACCGAAAGGGCCAAGAAAAACTTTCATGTACGATTTTTACATTACAGATGTTTAATGCCTTGTATGGAAATTCTAGCAGATATTTGCAAATTTTCTATCAATAAACAAACAATTGTTTGGAGCACACCAGTGAGAGAGTCGCAATTTAAAAGCAGAACTAAACAACACAGCATACTTACACAGAATCATCCCCTTGTCTTGGTCTCAGGAAGTCGAGATGTTCGATACAAGCAGTAGAAACGAAAGTCTGAGGGAAGGATTGAAAACAGATAAAAGTGGCAACGGAGGAACCATTTGAAGTAATGTAGCTTAAACTGAATCAACATTTTACAACAACAGTATCTTTGGTGTAGACTCAATACATGTCGTAGTTTCGCTCTTTGACTGAACTGATAACGCTACAACTACAGCAGCAACAACAGCAAATCTGACCTCACTGCAGCGACAACAACAACAGCAATTCAATGAGATGAGATGAGATGAGCGTAAGTTGAGGGCCTTATGCAGTGACGCTTCCTTTGGTGGCTCAGTTCGAGAAAGATATCTTAAATGTACGAAATAAGTGTTATTGAGAAATCTACCAGAGAGTATTAACTTGAAGCTAGGAGTATAAAGCATACAAAATTCAGCAGCACTCTTATGTCGGCTGTACCTTTGCCATAAGTCTAAGAAAGTAATTTCTGATACGAGCCAAAGAAGGGTAGCCTGCGCAAAGGGCATATAAGGTGACACAAATAAATATGATTGGACCTATTACCTGCAGTCTACCAACAATAACTTTGATGCCATTCACATCTCCATTTTTCAAAGCAGCCATGAAATCTAACATCTCTGTGAAATGCGGGCCTCTGCAAAATAGAGAGGTATGATGAAGAGAGAAAAAAGCTACCAAACTAAATACAAGGATGTAATTATCACGGACATTAGCAAACAAGTAGAAGATAGGATTCAATTTGGTAATGATCATTTTCAATTTCAGAGCATGCTTCAAAACCAAGAAATCAAAACGTTTTGAGAATTGACTTTGCAACATGTCGTTGGTCCTTGACACAAATGCACCAAACGAAATTTTCAACATCGACAACATGATACAATTTTGTTGATCATTCAAAAAGGCTCACTTTCTTGGATCACCTGATAGTATTGTGATGACAGAACCAGCGATGCGGAGGCGCAAGACCGAAGCGAGGCGGGAACACGGAAGGGAGGTTAAAGATGGCGGCCAGAGAAAAGAGACTCGACTGACTCATAGCTAGGCATTTGACCAGTGCCCTGTAACTTATAACTTATAGACTAACAAATATACTTTAATACATTGTGTTCATTGACAACCTGTCTCTTATCTGTTGACCTACTACAAGTATAAGAAAAACAAGTTCAAAAGAATCTTGCCATTCCTTTCACTTGATACCAAAACTAATGAAACTGACCTGAAGTTATGATCTCGTAGTATGATGCAAATTGTTGGTCTTCCTTGCATATTCCATCGATTGCGTATAAATGCTAGAAGTGTCTGCAAGCAAAATAACACAATTAGCTTGAACTTTAACTTCAGCTAACACAAGAAACACAGAGAACTTCAGATTAAAAAAAAAATGACCAACTGATGCTTCCTCCTAATGGTCAAATAAGTCTTTAGAAAGATAAATTTTTTGAGAGAGTTGCCATCATAAGGCTACCAATCCCTTCAGGTTTGCATGTCACTCTGACATTACTGCATGGATAATTTCAGAGTGCTTCCATAAAGAATACATCATACCTTAATCCCATCAATCAACAATGACATATCCAATGACATGTAGAAATCTGATTCATCAAGTAGTATAGGATACGTTGCAACGGTCTTCCCAAGAACGCGATATATCTACGGAGAAACAATAATGAACTTGAGATCAGCTGCATTTGATTACCAATGATGAAAATTGTAGTAGTAAACAATACGGGGATCAATCAAGTGTGAAGGTAATCATTGAAAACAAACTGCTGGGCCAAAAATAATGCGTCTTCCAAAATCAGAAATTCTGCAACTTTAAAAGCTTAAAATTTTGTACAAAGCACCACTATTCTGGGGCTGTTTCTCGATGCATCTTAGCCCAGTACGTGTCTAAAGCAACTTTTATATTAATAATAATCATTAATAATCTCTAACTGTAAATATTTAGAACACCATAGAATATAACATAGTATATAATTTATATTTATATTTATATATTTATATATTTATATATATTTATATATTCTATGGCGTTCTAAGTATTTACAGTTGGAGATTATTAAAGATTATTATTGCTATTCATACTTCGCCACACGCTGCACATTTATCTGAAAAAACTTTTTATATCGCATGTTGATTAGAAGCTCAAAGCTCACAGCAATTATTAAAAAAAACTAAACTAACTTTGCTTGTACCCAGGACTCCAATTGGACGATTAGGCCTTCCTGACAATCCAAGTTTCTTGTTAACACCAAGCTGCTCATAAATCTATGAAAAAAGGCACGTCAAAATGTAAGAAAAAGAAAAACATTCTTCATATTGTGTTAATTTCTAAAGATCTCTTTAAAATCAGCCAAAGTCGAACCTCTCTCTAACTTCTGTCCATTTTCATCTGGTTATTTTCGAGGATCCTTTCATAGTTTGTGAACTGAATGACAGTTTACTTACACGTTTCCTACAATTCAGATGTTTATCTAGAATCAGAATGGTTGTATTTCTACAGGGAAAAGTTTAAAACTGAAATAATCTTACTTACTGTGACAAGATGACTTGGGGCAACAATCTGTATTGGTTCCATTTCTTTTGGAGTCTGCGTGACAACACCATACGTAGCTAAAGATGCTTGCAAGCTAAAGATAAGATATTTTTCACATAATTTCATTTTCATTTACACATTTCGTATAATTCATTTTAATTGCTCATTCAAAATTTTTTCTATATTACTACCTAGTATCTGAAGGTAGTTTTAGGACACTGAGAAGCTAAGCTTTTCGAAGCAGTGTCCTGGTACTTCCTCTCGATGTGACCACACCTCGCGATTCCTTTAGCCTGACATTACAGAGAGTTGGTGACTCTCCTCACTCTACGTAGCAGGTTCGGCAGGGCGGGGACTCGAACCACCAACCCTCAGGTTGGTAGTCAAGCGCGCTACCATTGAGCCATCCCCGCCTATAGTCATTCAAAATTAGAAAGACTTTAACAAGCAATCCATCACCTGGTACTCAAAAGAAAGTATTTCAATGAGAAGGTTAATGAACAGAGACAGAATAATTGCACTCACTCTCTGTTTTCAGATATCAATGAAACTTGGATGACTAAATCGTTTCCAGCAGTCTACAAGAAAAATCAAAGTAAATAATGGGCAAATGGTGTCATTCCATGGAGCAAAATATACTCCTAAGTATGGGGATCATATTTGTAAGTACGTTTTCTCTAGACATAACATTCCGTATGAACTTCATAACGAATTCTTCTGCAGAATCTACAGTATTTACAATACACAACTGAACTTCAATTCCAGGACACACCCATATTATAAGCCATTCAAGAATGTGCAGCGAAATTGTTTACGTATAAAAAGGTTAATTACCTCAAATGACGAGTAGCGATAATTCACAGAAACCTTTCTTGTTATAGCTGATTTGTCGAACATGTGTCGATTCAAAGGATCTATTTCATTCACAGACACCAAGCCATCAACTGTGGAGCAAAATGCCAAAATTTTACTTTAAATAAAAAAATTTAACTGCGTTTTACTGTATAATACTTCCACAGAGTCAATGCATCTGGCACATCGAATTTTGCTCTACAAGGAGATTCTGTGGTGTAAACTTCACGGTGACATTCTAAGACTCTGATTCTGACCATCAAATTATGAAAACCAAATTTTGCAACGAAAGTAGACTGTTAGAAAATAGTATTCTGTGAGTTTTTATTGAAAAAAGGAGGCAACTCAGATCTCCAGATTATCTAAAAAGTCTTCACTGATATGTCCCAAGCATTCTGTATATCATATGCTTGACGTAAAGGGCAGGCTAGAAGGATTCGCTGATAAGACAAAAAAGCAAACTTACTTACTTAACAATTTTGCAAGCAGATAAAGGGAATGTCCCCAAAGAAAGACTTCCTCGTCGCTGTCTGGGATACGTTCTACAGAGCCAGGTGTTCCCCTTTCTTGGTCTACATCTTCATGTGCGACGTAGTAGTATTTTGGGAGCACCATATCTAAAGGGAAAGAAATGTCATAAGCTGTACACGTTGAATAAAAACAAAGGTATTCAAGTTTCTAAATGAGTTGTCTCCATGGTGTTTGGGCAGTATGTTAACTGGAAATATATTTGATTCCTACAGTTACTTTCGATCTTCTGGCGAAAATTTTAGGTTGCCCAAGAAAAGTTCCCTAAATGGAAAGAAACTACCCAGATAAGCATAGGAAACAATCGTCTGAGCATGCGCGGCAATTTGAAAATCTACGAAAATCTAAGAAAAATTTTACTTTGAATACAGACATCGCGGAAATCTTTCTTAAAACAGACGCACGAAAACACTGAAAACTTAAGCCGAATATTTATTTTGCAGCGACAGCGAATGACGTGAGCATTCAAGATTTCTCACCACTCCGAAACGAGGCAAACCCACCTTTGTGCAGAGCGTCTCTGCAAGTTAGCGCATGCTCAGACGAATGTCGCCTATGCTATCCAGATAAGGATTGAACTATAAAAATCTTCTCAGCTAAGTCTAAGCATGGAACGTAGGTTTAAACGAACTTTATACGTTGCTTTTCTTAGAGTTTTAAGTTTTCTATTTGCCCTCGTGAGACGTTCGTTAAAAATTGATTTAAAATTGATCACTGGAAAGTTCCTGAAATTAAATGAGGTGATATTTCGAAACGGAAAGGTCCAAGAAACCTTATGGCCAACTAAAAGCTCGAAACAAAATAATTCTGTTCGAAAAAGCTCTAATACCGAAGGCATGAATGAGGCTCAGAGTCACACAAGCTAGAACCGTGGTGATCATTGTTTTGGCTAGCAGAAAAAATTTAACTGAAGTGTTTGCTTACTTTTCTCACTGGACTTGTCATACCTCCTTTCAGTCTCAGCACCTACACAAATCATACACTGCGATGATAATTACAATACAAGATTAATTGGTCATGTTAAATGAAGTGTGAGCTCGGGCTAAATTCAAGCACGACACGGTTCGAGAGGGCAGGGAAATTCGGACAGGAACGACAAGGAAAGAGCAGGTAGCAAATTCTATAGGCTAGGAACGGCAGGGGAAAGGCCACTACCGTAAATCCTCGATTAAGCCCCCACTTTCGAATAAGCCCTCCCCTCAAATAAGCTCCCACCTCAGGCCTTGTTTCAATAAATAAGCCCCCACCCTCGAACAAGCCCCCATGGGGGGTATTGGAATTGATTTTTACAGAAATGAGTACCTTTTGACGATGGTTTTATATCATGTTCAAATTTCTTATCAATACGATCTCCTGTAAATTTGAGTTAAAAATTGGGATGTCTTTCACTTTTTTCCATACCTTTATCAGCCAGAAGAGCAGTAAATCATCAACCATATTATTTAATAAGCCCCCTCCCTCGAATAAGCCCCCCACCTCAAATAAGCCCCCACCTCAAATAAGCCCCCCACCTCAAATAAGCCCCTGGGCGCTTAATCAAGGATTTATGGTAATGATGGGAAAAAGACACAATAATCAACTTCTTTCAAGGGACTAGGAACTTCTTACTACCTTGACAATAAATCCAAGGTACTTAAAAATAGAAGAGTTGACATACCCGGTTTAGGTTCTGCCAAAGGAACGAGGAGATTTTCAACTTCTTTCATATACTTGACAGCATCTTCTTGATCTCCCAAAAACATTGCTGCATGGAAAGAAAGCGAAAAAGGATTATAAAAGGAAATGTTTCAACTCACTGAGTTTCAGTGAAAACTATTCTTGCTTCAAAGAGACTTTGATGCCGACAGTAAGGAGAATAGTTAGGAGTACAACACCTCGCTTGCTTTTTACAACATAAGTAGATTAATTATTACTTAATAAGCATTATAGCTGTAACTTCTTAGCAATCTTTAAATTAAAGAATTTATTATTATTATTATTAATATTACTATATAATTCTGTGTACGAATCAGCAATAAAGAGAAGAGATGAATTAAGGGACTTTTGATCATATATCAAACAATTACGGTATATAAATATCATGAACAAGCTAAGCTGATACGAAATCAGATTTGCTATGCAAGTATAACCTAGGTAAAATCAATCGTACCTTCGAGCGCTAGATAAACATAAAAAATAGGCCATTCAGGTTCAATCTTGTCAAAATCCTGGAAGAAACAAAAATGGTTTAGCACGGCCAAAAGTAAATAGTCTTCGGTAAATAGAGGAAACAGGGAACATTTGTAATTAGAAGGGAACCTGCTCTGTAAAAAGTAGAAAAGTGGAAACAGAGAAAAAGGAAACAGAACAAGAAAATAGCAAGACATTTTACATCGCTTGTTTCATGTTTCAATAGATAATTTGTATGTTTCCGACTGTCTGTTTTTAGCTCATGAAATCTCCACATTTGATAACAAAGCACAACAAACATAGTATCATATTCATATTCATATATCAATTTATTAAGGAGGGTGACCCTTCAACCTAGTCGCTGATTTTCAAGGGGTCCTCCAACCAATCAACCAAAGTATTGACCAAAACATATTGAATAAATGAAGTTGTTGGTCCTTACCTTCAGCATGTGTCGCTCGTAATGTCTAACTTTTGGCTCGTATGGTGTTCCATAACCATCTCTTACGAACCTTTTCAGACCATATTTACCCTGACACGAGAAAATAAAAGCATTGCGTAAAAATTTGTAGTAAAATTTCAAACAAAAAAGTTTCCATTTAAAAATTCAATCGACTGAATATGACACTGCAAAAAAGTTTTTCTTGACGAAGATAGACGGAGATGGCTTTGAATAAAAGATAGCCTAGAAAATATGTCAGATGGTATATCTTACATTGAAAGATTTAATGTTCTAAAGTCCACTCAACAATTACGTTAACAAAATTTGCTCTGGGGTCTGGATATCGGGTAAATTTCCAAGAGACGCAGATACAGCTCTTATGATTCTGGATTTTAAAATACAGCTTCTTAGATCATTTTGCAAACATTCATCAACAAACACCGCAATCCCACAGGATTTCAAACATGACATGGCATTGGCTACTTTATTAATAACAAGAAAAGCATTAAAGTAAAACTTGTCGATATGCCAAGATTGGAAACCCTTTCCCATGACTTTCACCAAACAAAATTGTCATAACATACTCTGAATCGAATTTCATACTTCAACTCAGATTGCATTACAGAAGATTGACGTCAATATTGCCAACAATTTGCCAAGTGACTAACCTTTTATTTTCAGAATTCCAAAAATTTTAGCAACTAAATCCTCCTCAAACTTTCAAGTTGTACCCAGCCAAAGGTTGATTTAAGCTTTCTAAATATTGAGTTATAAACCAAAAAACCTTTTCTGGAGATTTGAATGCAAGAGACTACGTACTATGAAACTCACCACGTATCGCAATGGATAGCTTATACTAAACAAAATTGTCATAACATACTCTGAATCGAATTTCATACTTCAACTCAGATTGCATTACAGAAGATTGACGTCAATATTGCCAACAATTTGCCAAGTGACTAACCTTTTATCTTTAGAATTCCAAAAATTTTAGCAACTAAATCCTCCTCAAACTTTCAAGTTGTACCCAGCCAAAGGTTGATTTAAGCTTTCTACATATTGAGTTATAAACCAAAAAACCTTTTCTGGAGATTTGAATGCAAGAGACTACGTACTATGAAACTCACCACGTATCGCAATGGATAACTCTTTTGTATTTATTTGATATAAAATATTGTTATTGATTATAAAGTTCTCCAAATACCTTTAAAGTATTGATAACTCTCTCCTTGGTCTCCTTGTGCAATTTTTCATCCACTACTGCAAAGGCTGGAAATCCAAGAATGCATAACAAAGCAGCATCTGTCTCCTACGGATGAATTAGAATCTTGTGTCATCTCCAAAAAAATTTATTCACCTAATATATATGTGGAAATTGCAAATGAAGAGAAGAGAGATACAAATACGATGAAATTAGCAACAGAATTTGGCAAAATAGTAGTGCTATTCATACCTTTGATCTTGATTCTCGAGGCAACAAAGTGTTCAAGATTGTTGTGTTTCTGTTGTGGGCATCAGGATCCGTATAGATAACTGACCACGAGGTTCCCTTAAGATAAAACAAGAAAATTAAAAATAATACATAAACTGCAAATTACGACATAGGTTTTCTATATTTGGAAAAGAGAGAAGAGAACGACCATATTTCTTTAAACGTGCTTGGACCTCTGTTTCGATAAAAGTAGTGCACCTAATGTTGAACCTAGCCAGAAAGGTTTGACAATTTTTAAACTGTATTGTATACACATGACGTAAGCTGTGCTTACAAAACTGAAGGGGGATAAGCAGAATACATAATTTAGGACTAACCTTAGCTCCATACAAATTGAGTCCATTAACAGCTTCCAGTGCTGCTCTTGCCATTCCAATAGAACTGTGAGAGAAAAGTTTGGAGGGCTTGATAATGCCTTATGAAATGAATCCTGATGCTTGTATAAACTAAATACAGTAATGTGTAGCATGTAATTAAAACATATATTCGAGGGGTTGTTTTAAATTTTGACATGAAAGTTAGGACCAATAAAGCAATGATTGTGATCTTAAAATCTAAACGGACAGAGTCAATTACTTTATCTTTGAATGAAATCTAACCTTGCACAAAGCTCCCTTGCACCATCGTTATATCTTGTTCCGCGTTCCCATATTCCATAATCTGCAGTTCTGTAAGTTCTTTCAACATAATACACCAGGTTTTGAATAAAATTCACTTCATCTGTTGTGAAAATTATCTATGAATAAAACAACACATAAAAGAATACCAAACTTATAAATCTCAGTCCCCAACAGAGATGAATGAAAGATATTACATCAGCTACAAAGAATTCTATAATAATAACATATTTCAACTTGTAAGTAAAGTACACAAAAGATGTTTCATACTATGTATTAACTTTTACCGAAGATTGACGGGCCAGCAAGTTAATGTCCACAAATTTAAATGAAACCCTCATTTTCTGCAAGGCACTCACACCAGAAAAGGAAAACATTTTCATCCAAATAGAAACACATTTCACCAGAGCTGCATCTAATGATGAACATAATTTAGGTAAAGTTTGCACTTACAAATAATCCAGAAACTGTCATTTGAGCAAGTGTCAGCAAGTACAATGATATGACATCAATCTAGGACAAAAACATAGGATCAAGCTGAGAAAACCAATCAAAAAAACCAAATGATGATTGAGGGTAATTTACTCAGCCAAGAAGAGACAAAGAGGCAAACATTAGTTCTTCCAATATTTGAATTTACTTCCCATCAAAGATTTTTGCTCTGTGAGTTGATTCCCCCTTACCAGATCACATGCTTGTTATCATAGAAACTTGGAAACTAACGATGCAATCAATAATATGTTCTAGCAAACCATTTATTTGCTTTCTTCCTCCTCCTCTTTCCTTTTAAAAAGCTTTGACCAGCGTGCTGCATTTAAATCTTTTTGGTTATCAAACTTGAAAGAAAATTGCTGAAAACACAGAATTTGAAAATTCCTACGCCAAAAATCTTCAAAAAGTGTACAGAAGTTTAAAATCACAGATTGCAGTATCGCAATATTCTTGTACCTCAGCGGTAAATATGTTTGTTTGTACCTCAAATGTATTTTAAAGATTAAATGTTTGAAGAATGTACAAAATAATGGATGCCTTGTTAATTATATAATGCAAAGTGCAACCAACCTGAAAATGATTATAATCATCATCTGTGACAACTTCATCCCCAGTAGAAACATGAAACTTTGCATGTAGTGAATTCTGCCACCTTTGGTCCTTTTTGAATGGCTCAACCTAAAGTGAGAGAATTTGATACACAACTTCAAGAGCACCAACAAACAATTAGTTCTCCACTTGGGAGAAGCAAAAATTTGGACAGTGATTAAAATACTTTACATCACCAAATACATCATCACAACTAACAGTATGGATCTTCTCTAAATCAATACTTTATTCTTGCCTAAGAATTAAAAAAAAAGTCCTTCAGTCTTCTCTTGTCAAGAATTCTTATCATGAAGTGAAGAATTCTTTAATTCTTACAAATTCTTGTGAGTTCTGATGATGTTAACAAAGACGAGACCTGTACTCTACCCTTCAGAAATTAATCACATCTTGACAAAGGAAAACTTTGTTATTTTAAAACTTGCATAGAGGAAGATTCTTTCAAAACTTCTTTTACATGAAAAATCCCCTGTCAGTACCAGACATAACTTAGTTCTATTTTGTATTTACCTTATGACATTGCCTCATGTAGCAGAACAGAATCCCTCTCATGCATTTGACAGCACCTTGTTCCAATGCGTGAGTTCTTCCTTGGTCATCATCGATATGCCTAGAACAAATATATAAATGGTTGTGTCAGGCAAAACTTCACATCAATCAAGATCTTGCAAGAGCTAAAAGTTCATTAGCTAATAGTTCAGTTCAGTTCATTGATTTAAATTCCACTACATACAAACTCCAATATTAAACAACTTACAACAATTAAATAATTGCAGATTACAAATTAAAATACAAGGATACAGACAATACACATAAAATAATAGAAAGATACATTACTAGAGAATTGTATGAAGGGGAATTCTTAAGGAGGAACTCTCTCAGTAGCTAAGCTAATCGAGGAGAGAGCACCCCCTTTTCAGAAATATGTGAATTTTTAAGCACAATTTAAGAAACTATGAGTAAATGGCGACTACTTTAATAATTATTTTTAAATAGGAAGGCTTTGAGTTTTTGACGAAAGATGTTGACAGAAGGCGATGTTCCCAACACATGATGGAAGATAGAAACATTTGCAATGCAATGTTTATGATACTAAATGAAATTTGCAAGTTCTGTATCACACAAAGACTTTCAAAACAACACACATTAAGCTGGATATCTCCTTGATTGTATTGATAAAATATTTTTTTGTAGTATGTAGATGGTGTTATTCTATATGAAGAAGTTTTGAATGATTGAATGACCAACAAATGGAATAATATGCTCTAATTTTGCAGTGTTGTTGGCAGGAAGGAGGTCTAACAGATTTCTTGTAGATTTTGAGCTTCTTTAAAAATCCAGGGAACAACACAAATTCCTCAACACACCTATATGCAAGTGACAGTCCCCATATTGATGTTGCACAGTAAATATTGTCTCGAATATGGGCTTCTTTGTCTTTGCTTGATGTATGCAATGGAAATAGGCCCAATGTCGCACTTTGATACTTTAGTAGTTGATTGACGACTGAAAATAGAGAAAGAAACATCTCATAATAGACATATTCTGAAAGAAGTTGCTTGAACTTTAGTATAAAACAAAATCTTTCTTCTATTTAGTTTAGAAATTGCTTAAGGATAACATTACATGCAAATTGTATACTTTATATCATCTGTACACGTTTTTTTTATAGTAGTAGTAGGATGGCCAACAAATCAAGAAACTCTAGTACTATGTTTGAGAAGTGCTAAGAAACTTTTAAAAGCTAAATTAGAGAAAATCATGGGGAAATTGTCGTTGAGCCTTTATTCTTGACTAATATTCACGATAATTTTATGTTTCGAGCCCAATACAACTCTTTTTCTTGCTAAACATTGTGCTGTATGTCAAAAAACAAATACGTGGCAGTGGTAGAAACCACATCATAATTCATGCATCCAAAAGATAAGAAACAAATTAAGAAACTTTTAGTACTGAAAAGCTGAAATTTTCATGTCAAATTAAGAAACTTTTAGTACTATGGGCTGATCCAAGTTTCTTATAAAAGAAAACAGGTGTATCATTAGTTTTACCATATTTGTCATTGTTTTATGTTGTGTTTTGCAGCGTTCCTGCTAGTTAGTGATTAAAATTTTTACTACATCGCAACTATCAATGGATCCAGACTGGAAAGTCTTGCTTTTCTGTGCAAGTTTAATGGCCAAAAGAAAATCTTCACTGTGAAATTAGCAGCTGAAAACAAAAGAAAATGACGTAATCCTTTGTTTAACAGCTAATGCATGGCCAAGATCACCGGCTGTGAAAGTTTTAGCATGTGCAAGTTATTGCGCCTTTTTCCTGCCTTAGTTTTAGCAGCGGATCCAACAAGCATTTAAGCTACATTTGAAATTGTGATTTGTGCAAGAAAAGAGAATTTTTCTCCTGAATGAAACACTACCAAGAGACCAGCCTGGACCAATACGATTCTTGTTTGAATTGGGTGGGGTGAAAGAAAGTTTTTGCGACAATAAAAGAACATAACAATTGTCCTTTTTTTGCATAAAATGACCAAGCATAAAATAAATGATCAGGAAGAAGCATACAATGCAGTGACACATACTCAGCTGGAAGCCTACTGAAATACCACGTTGCATTATGTTATGGCAGGGTCAAGCAAGAAGAAGTTAGAAGTACTTCTATTTAGGCCCAAACAAAAATGAGTTGTATAATTTGTTTGGTTTATTTTTGGTGCCAGTGTGATGCATTAACTTCCAAAAATGGAGCATGAATGCAAAATGAATATTAAGTGTCTTGTGAGAAATCAATATGCATATAAGGTTGCGTCGTATACCTAATTTGTAATGTTCATCCAACTTCTTTCGGCGCCAACCATTTCCAGATTCGTCCGCCATGTTTGATTCTTCTGCACAAATGTTTACTGTGGCTATGAAGGAGCATGCTCCTCCATGTCTGCCTCTCTGCCAATCGCCATCGCCACGTAGGAGCAAAAGGGGAGTTGTTCTACATCACTTTGCTCAAAGCTCCCAGGAGATAGGAAATTACCCTTTGTGTCTTTTTAACAATATTCTTATTCCTCCCTTGTATTATTTTTGCTTTAGATTTGTAGTTTGTTCCCTATTTCAGTTTGTTACAGTTTGCAGCTTCAGAAATAAAGCAAATTAAGTGGAGTAATAGCCCAATTAAACAATTAATTTACATTTAGAAGAATGACAGAAATTTAAACATTTTTAGGAAAATTTTGAAGGACAACAACAGTTTTGGTACCCTGGGTACCAGACAGTTTTGGAAGCAAAAAAAATCCGTTTCAGCAGATTCGAGGAAAATTTCCTAAAGTTTCATAAAATTTTAACATAAAAAATATTGCCCAGATCTTGAAGCTGATAAGATAGACATCCGTTTACCGGAACAGTTACATTTGGCTTCCAATTAATCTATTTTTGATGCTGTTCGCATTTTGAAAAAAAACTTGATTCTGAGAAACGAAAACGGAAACCGGAATTGACGTCATAGGCAGTGTGAAGGAGCGTCTGTGGTGTGTCTAGCATATGGTCTAGCATGTGATCAGTTATCGATTTCAAGCCAATCAGCATCGACATAGAAGTCTTCCGCTGTACATAAATTTGGCGGGAGAGTTTCATCAGCACAACCCATCGTGGAATCGAAGCGAAGGCTGATCAACTTATCCAGCAAAGTTCAAGCTTGATTGTCAAGAATAAATCGAAGAATCGTCGAGATGGCAGAAACAAAACCAAGAGTCGTCCTTGCATACAGTGGTGGCTTAGATACATCATGTATTTTGGTTTGGTTGATCGAGAAAGGCTTCGATGTTATCTGTTATTTGGTGAGCTAAGTTTTTAGGCCAGGCAGGGCGGCCCCAATACAGTAAATTGTTGTAGACTAGGTCTTTTTCAAATCAATTTAGAGCAAGATAATATATTTTTCGTTGCAAAGATTTATTCCACTAGCTGAGAAATTTATTAATTTTTGTGTTTTTGCCTCACTTTATTGATTCTTGTCGCTCTGATTTTTGGAATACCAGCCTTCTCGTCTCTTTTGACTGGTTTTTACGGTACAGTTGGCCAGAAATTTCACCTGCTGTTGCTGTACAGCAACCAGACATTTAACCAGACAAGTGTATCAAAGCTAATGTAACAAAGGCCACGTTCAAATCATTTTTGTCTGATTTTATTTTAAAATTATCACTGGAATTAATCAGAAGATGTGCCGCTAAACCTGGCTGGGCCTGATAAA
>REGM01000321.1:0-11293 GCA_004194415.1 Aurelia aurita
CTGCTAATGGCCTGTGGAATTGCCTCAGGGCTAAGAGTGGCAAGAACCTCTCTAATAATTGAGGTCTTTAAATGCTCAAGGCTGTCACCCGTGCTAGCTGACTGTTTGAGCACTTGTTGTGGTGGCCCTGAAACCTTTGTTGCAGGTGATGTGCCTGATTGTTCAGGTGTGATTCCTGCCGAATCCGTAAGTTTGTTATCCATCGTGTAACTCAGTCACACTTTGGAATGTAAAATCGGGTGGATTGTCAAGTAAATAAGGAGTAAATACTTATCTTTTGCTGAAGATTCGCTGAAATCTCTCGATTTCACGTCTGAAAGCGTGCCGGGTAGCGTGGTCAGAGGACATTCCGGGAGTCTGGGTCTATCTCATTTGGGAACTAGTCAGGGGTCTGAGAACTGGTAGAAAATAACTTGCTGTCAAATGCCCAAGGGCGGGAAAATTTTTTTGTGCAAATGCCCGGGGGTGTCCCGGGGGGATGGTCAGGGTAGGAATTGAACGAGACATAAGGTTTGGTTGGGGTAAATTGGGTCTTGTGGGGCAATTTCTGACAAGATTTTTTACCAGAAACCGTTGCTATGAGCGTTGCCATGCAAGTTTAGTTACAAAATTATCACCTGTCATGCTAAAACATACATTTTCAGCAGAATTTGAGCTGGCAAGCATTGTAATGCATGCATCATGTGAAAGCCAATAAAATGTTCTATGGGATCCTGTTTGAAGCAAAAAACTACCAACAAAAAAATGTTCTGCTAAAAATGAGCCGGGATTCACCCTTAATGACGTCATCAAAGTTTATGACGTCATATAATTAATAACAAATGTACTAAATAATATTGTTTTGTCAAATATGGTTATCTGGATTAGTGCAGCGGATAACAAAATGCACCGTGCATATTGTGATAAAAGAATGAGATTTGGCAGACATAGACACTTTGCCACGCTGAAAAAGATGAGAGTTGGACCCTTTCTGAAAATTGTCCCCATCCCCTATTTTTAGACGGGGGTACTGGTGCCCAGTCCCCATAGGAAGATATAACTTTATCTGTCCTCTAGAGAAAGATATTAACACGAAATTTGGTAGATATAGACAATTTGATGTACTGAAAAAGATCAGAGTTTGAAATTCTGAAATATGCCCAAATTCTATTTTTAGACGGGGGTACTGGTTCCCAGGGACCCCTTTATGGATAGCGCTTTATTTTTCGTATGAAAAAGATATTAAGACAAAATTTGGTAGATGTAGACAATTTGATGCACTGAACAAGATTAGAGTTTGAAAAATTCTGAAATATGCCCCAATTCTATTTTTAGACGGGGGTACTGGTTCCCAGGGCCCCCTTTATGGATAGCGCTTTATTTTTCGTATGAAAAAGATATTAAGACAAAATTTGGTAGATGTAGACAATTTGATGCACTGAACAAGATTAGAGTTTGAAAAATTCTGAAATATGCCCTCAATTCTGATTTTAGACGGGGGTACTAGTGCCCAGTGCCCCCTTTATGGATACCATATTATTTTTCGTATGATAAAAGATGTTAAGACATAATTTGGTAGATGTAGACAATTTGATGCACTGAACAAGATTAGAGTCGGAAAGATTTTGAAATATGCCCCCAATTGTACTTTTAGACGGAGTACTAGTACCCAGTATGTCCCCAAAATTATTTTTAGACGGGGGTACTAGTGCCCAGTCCTCCTTCACGGATACCATTTTATTTTTCAGATGGAAAAAGATATAAACACCAAATTGGTTTAGACACAACAGTATTTACAAACAAGGAACAAAAACCTGAGAACAGTCTGCATGTGAAGCCCACAGACATTTGCTCCTTGCTACACAAACAATCATTCCACCCAGAAGCTTGCAAACAAAGTGTGATATACAGCCAAGAGCTCAGATATCTACGCATGGTAACTAACAACGAAACCCTGGCAACCAAATTAGAACAACTAAAAATTAACCTCACCAAAAGAGGTTACTCTATCCAGGGAATAAACCAACAATTCCAAAAGGTAAAACAACTTTCGCAAACAGGTGCCCTTTTTGGGAACTCAAAACAAAACAAAACAGGGGAGAATCCTCCCCTTCATAATACCTTTTGACAAAAATACCTCACAAATCAACAACATACTACAAAAACACTGGCAAACAATCCATGGAAACAAAAACCTGGAAAGCCTAACGAACCTTTCCCGGCACTACAAAGAAATAAGAACATTGGGGACATAATCGTACACACAGACTTGAAGAAGGAATGAGATGTACGATACATTTTATCTTTTAGTCACACATGAGATACAATGTGATGTTGGCCAAGGTTGCTAGGGATAAGCAAATTAGAAATTGGAAATAATGACATAAATAACCAATCAAATAAGAAACTAAATACCAAAAGATGCAATACTGGACCAGGACGCTGGTCTGCTGGGGCACCTGCCTCTAAAGCCCTGGTCAAACTGATCAAACATTTCATCAAACATTTATCAAAATTAGTTTTTTTGATTTTTTACATGTTATGAGTCGGTGGTCAAACAGAACTAACATTTCACCAAACATTTCATCAAACATTTTGTTCGAAACCTGTGGTGAGAAGGTGCCTGTGCAGTTACCGAGACGCTGCGGAGCATGCACAAAGGGACAGTGAGAAAAACGCGCGCAAAACAAAACCTTTCATTAAAAAGATGGCGGACAACGACGAAGATGAAATCAGAGAATTAAAACGTAAAGCTGTCGCAGCATTGGTTCTCTTTGATTTGTTGGAAGAAGAGACAGAAGAGAGATGGTGGAAGAGAAGTAAAACGAGAGCTTGGATAAAAAGAAGAGATCAGCTAGGGTATTTTGCCAACATAATTCAGGAGCTACGTGTTGAATATTGTGCAGGTTACAAGGAAATGATGAGGATGGACCATGCACAAGTTGTTGAAATATTTACACTAATTGAACAAGAAATAACTCCCCAGGAAACACTCTTTGGGCATAAATCAATAAGCCCAATGGCAAGGCTAACATTAACTCTGAGGTTTCTAGCAACTGGGGAAACATACAGATCTCTTTCCTNGGTGGAAGAGAAGTAAAACGAGAGCTTGGATAAAAAGAAGAGATCAGCTAGGGTATTTTGCCAACATAATTCAGGAGCTACGTGTTGAATATTGTGCAGGTTACAAGGAAATGATGAGGATGGACCATGCACAAGTTGTTGAAATATTTACACTAATTGAACAAGAAATAACTCCCCAGGAAACACTCTTTGGGCATAAATCAATAAGCCCAATGGCAAGGCTAACATTAACTCTGAGGTTTCTAGCAACTGGGGAAACATACAGATCTCTTTCCTACCAATTTCGCATCTCAAGGAGTGCGATCTCCTACATCATAAACCAAGTTTGCTGTGCTATTAATGAGTATATGGTACCGTTATATCTGAAGACACCCCAAACCGCCAACGAATGGAAAATCGTAGCTAACGATTTTGAGGAGAAATGGCAATTTCCGCATTGCATTGGCGCCATAGATGGCAAGCACCTAGTAATGCAACCACCACCTGGAGCAGGCTCAAAGTTTTTTAATTATAAACACACCCACTCAATCGTTCTTCTTGCTGTTGCTGGTCCAAATTACGAATGTTTATATGCTGATATCGGAACGAACGGCAGGGTATCTGATGGTGGAGTTTGGGGCAAATGCACTCTGGCACACAAATGTGAAAATGACATAAATTTTTTGCCAGAACCAGAATGCCTTCCTTTTGGAGAAGAGAAAGCTAACTTTGTCTTTGTTGCTGATGATGCATTTGCATTAAAAAATTATTTGATCAAACCTTTCCCTCAAGCAGGCCCAGACGATGCAAGAAGAATTTACAACTACCGGCACAGCAGAGCCAGACCAATTACAGAAAACTTATTTGGCATTATTGCAAATTGTTGGCGAGTCTTTCGCTCAGTAATTTTGCTGCCCCCTATGACTATACAGATTTTGGCAATGGCAACATTAGCTCTGCATAATTTTCTTCGCCAAAGTTTGTCAAAGAATATCTACTGCCCACCTGGCTTAGCAGATACTGTAGACAAGAATGGAGAGGTTATTGCTGGTCAATGGAGAAATAATCCACCAACAGAGTCATGTTTTCAGTTGCAAGTTTCCTCCTCTGGGCATAACTCCACAAACAATGCAAAACATGTCAGAGAATTGTTTAAAGATTATTTTTGTAATGAAGGTGCCATCAGTTGGCAATGGGGACTGTGCTGAGGCAACTTCATATTTAGAAAGATTTTGTGACATTAACACACTTTTATCAAAGACTAAAGATAAGTCTAGAGTGTTTTAGTTTCTATTCAGATTGAACCTGTATTCATTGCTTGCAAACGTCTGCAACAAAAAATCAAAAAGTCATGATGAATCAAATGACGTCATTTCACCATATTTTTATGAATCAAAGCAAAACATTTATAATAAATTTAACAAATATGCCCCCAAAAACTTTGCATCATGCTAAATCTTAATCAAGTAAATAGGATCTGTATCCTTGTCACCATAATATATACAAAACAAATGGCCAGGTCTAAAACGATGGGGATGGAAAAGGAAGCGAAACACTTGGCTTAGTTTTCCACAAAGAGACAGACTACTCTTTGTGACAAAGTAAGCGAAGAACTTGGCTTCCTTCTGCACAACAAGTATGGGGATGGAAAAGGAAGCGAAACACTTGGCTTAAATTTTCACAAAGAGAATGACTACTCTTTGTGAAGAAGTAAGCGAAACACTTCGCTTCCTTCTGCACAACAAGTATGAGGATGGAAAAGGAAGCGAAACACTTGACTTAGTTTTTCACAAAGAGAACGACTACTCTTTGTGAATAAGTAAGCAAAACACTTGGCTTCCTTCTGCACAACAAGTATGTAGATGAGAAAGGAAGCGAGACACTTTGCTTAGTTTTTCACAAAAAGAATGCAATACGATTGCAGAAGTTCGCTTAGTTCTTCACAGTAATACGGAGCTATATTTTAGCTTGGTATGCGAATTAACTATGTCTCGTAAATTATGGCTTCCTGCGAATATGTGTCAATGTTTAAACTTTGCTGCTATGTCACCACTGTGGATGCAGCAGTAACTGTCTTCCTTCCCCTCACAACTTAGGCCTAGTTTAAACATCGTATTTTTGCCGTGTCGAATTTAATTGATGCTGCTAAATATTTCCAAGTGTCAATTAAATTTGACATGAAAACGATGTTTAAATCACCAGCCGTTTTAAATAGTTAAAACGGCAGGAGTTCACCAGCTCTGTCGTGTAAAACGGCAGAAACACGACTTGATTTAAACATCGTATTTCTGCCGCATTTAATTAATAAATTCTAGGCCATGGTCTGCGGTTTCTACGTGTGATCAGCCACTGCGCTTGCGCATTAAAGAGATGATTTTGAAAACATGGCGGCAAACAGCAGAGCAGGACAGTATCAGGCAATTTCAGTAGGAGATTCGCGTAGATTGTTGGGGATTTTTCGAAGGAAAAACAAACAAAGAAGGAAAGAACAGTACTTAATCTTAGTTAATGCGTTAAGGATAAGAAGAATAAAACTTGCTGCAACTTTTTCGACAATTTTGAGCCCCACAAACGTTGATGGAAGATTTGGACTAGGCCTACAACAACCACAAAGACGAAGATCTTGTCGCTGCTTGCTACGAAATACAGGATTTTGGGATCTCGTTTGGAATCAATTTTCGGAAACTCGTTTTAAAGAGACACTTTTCTGGAACACTTTTCTGTATATCCTCAACTACATCAAGGATGATTTAGAGAGGAACTGTGTTGGTGAAAATCCATTGAGCCTAGAGCTTAGGCTGGCTGTTTGTTTGTACCGCCTTGCAAGGGGGGACTGTTACTACACAATTTCCGAACTTTTTGGAATAGGAGAAGCAACAGTCTGCACAGTTGTTATTGAAGTAAGTAGTGCCATTGTGAAGCATATGTGGGACCCTCTTGTGTCCAAACATTTCCCAAAAACCGATGAGTAATACAGAGAGGCCATGGTGATTATGGAGGAGCAGTGGCAATTCCCATGCTGTTTTGCAGCGATAGATGGCTGCCACATTTCAATAAAATGCTCTCCAGGTGGACAGGAAGCACAAAAGGAACACCACAATTTTAAAGGGTTCTACTCCATAGTCCTAATGGCAATGGTGGATGCTGAATACCGGTTTACATGGGCCAGCTGTGGGCACACAGGCAATAATCATGATTCAACTATATTTCAAGCTACTGCTCTTTTCAAGAATATAACAGAGGATGGGATCATCCCTAATTGCCAAAGATATCAATGGAATAAAGATTTCACCTCTCATTGTTGGAGATGGAGCATTTCCATTCTGCACATGGATGATGAAACCGTATTCCAATGCAATACTGAATGCAGATCAGAAGTATTTCAACTACCGACTCAGTCGGGGCAGAATGGTTACTCAAGGGGCATTTGGGAAATTGAAAGGCAGATGGAGAGTCCTTTCTAGAAAATCAGAGTGCTCAAAACCTACAATGAGGAATGTGACACTTGCCTGCGTAGTGCTGCATAATGTGTGTATTCAAAGAGGGGATACCACTCCACGTCAATGGGCTGAAAATTTTGATCCAGCCACAAATGGAATGCGTCCAAGGAATGAAGTCAGGGAACGACTCCAAATGAGACACTGCAGAACTGTTAGAGATGCATCAGTTCAAGCAACAAAAATCCGTGATACATTAAAAATACATATTTGCAATGAAAGGGACAGCATATATTGATTTGAAAAAAGCAACATAAATATTATACAGTAGAACATCAACATATAACAAGCAATTGTATACAGATCAGCAATACTAAAATCTGTAAAATCCCTCAAGTTATAGGAGCTATAGATGCGACTCACGTTTCTATCGTTGCCCCTCCAAAAGACCCCGTCAATTATTTTTGTTGAAAGCAAATGTACACTATTAACACTCAAGCTGTTGTTGATGCTAATATGAATTTCATTGACATTTCATCTGGTTTTCCCGGTAGTGTACATGACGCAAGGGTACTGAGAGCAAGTGCTATTTTTATTCAAGCTGAAAATGGTCAGATCTTAACAAGGCCTACTTCAAATATTGAAAATCAAAATGTAAGACCAATGATTATAGGAGACGGGGCCTACCCATTAAGTCACTGGCTGCTTAAACCTTTCCCGGATAACGGAGCATTGACCCGTCAACAAACCAAGTTTAACAAAACCCTATCAAGTGCAAGGTCAATTGTTGAACGAGCTTTTGGCCTTCTAAAGACGCGTTGGCGATGTCTTTTAAAAAGACTTGACAGTAAAAAAGAAAATGTTGTGAACATAATTATAACTTGCTGCGTTCTACACAACATATGCCAGGGAAATGGAGATGAAGTAGAGGACAAAGACTTTCTCCGAAGAATAATTCTAAGGGAACAACAGCAAGTAAACGAAAATGAGGGCAATTAAAATGCTGGAAATGCCGGTGAAGATCTTCGACAATTAATCGTAAACTTCATAAATCTTTAACTTGCTGAACAATAATTAAAACCTTATAAAAAATTAGATTATCTATAAAAATGTAATACCTGAAATTGTTTGAAAAGTTAAGCTTGTTTAAATGTTTTCTACTTCTTTGCCAAAAGTGTAGCAAGCTGCATAAAAAAGTCGCGATCTCGTTGCTTTTCTTCCGTTGCAGCTTTCTGTTGCTGCTCTTCGAGTTTAATAAGGAACTCTCTATTCTGTTGGTCAGACTCCTTAAAAGCCTCCATTTGCCTTTCTTGCATCTCCAAGAACTTATCTTTAAATGTTTCTTTTTGCTTTTTTGTTTTCTTTGTATTGTTTTCTGGCTCCTCTTCTGCTCTACGCTTAGCTGGTAACTTTATCTTGTCCCCTTCAGCATCATCAGTACTGTCAATGTCAACTGTGCTTCCACTGCCATCAAAATCAATCTGTTCATTTGTTTCGCCAACAGTTCCAGCATTGGATACACCAACTTCTTGCACTAAATCAAGCTCAACACTTGGACGACCAGATAAAATTTCATCGAAGTCTCCATAGTACGGAGGGAAGTCTGGGGCAGCTCCGGTTTTGTTATTGTTTTCCTTTGCCCTTTTATAACAATCTTTAAGGTTGCTCAATTTTTTCTTGCCTTGAGACGGTGTTTTATTAGGCCCTTGCTTGTTAACTTCTTTCATTATCTTCGCCCAAGCTTGTCGGTTAAGCGAACTTTCCAGTTCTGTGACATTCTCCTTCCATTTCAAAACAAGGGTCTTTGTTTGCTTCTCTGTCCAACGTCCTGAAGTCGAGGGCTCGCTTTTTGCAGCACTATCCCTTCCTTGTTTTTCTGCACTTTTTTCCCCCGTCAGTTGATGCTGCTGCCAGGATGGGTCTTCCATTTCATGTTGCCAGCGTAGACTCTGGTATCTTTCAAGTGCAGCTTGTTGCACATGCATCTGCTGTTGAAATTGCTGTTGTTGAAACGGCGGAATAAACGGAGAGCGTCTACCATCCTCTGCTTCTCTTTCATTGCTAAAATTGTTTGGAAACCTCGGATACATTTTGATTCGCAAAAAATGTTAGCACTGGTTACAAAGATATTTTTTATTCTGATAAATAGTTGCATGCAAGAGATTAAATACAACGCGGGGATTACAGAAAATAACTGCTTAACCAAACAGAGTTTCCTGAATTTGTTTATTTAGAGGCAATTAGGAAGGTTTAAGCATGCCCAAGACCGTGCTTGCAGATTTTTGTGGTTTCCTTTCAAGTTTAAGAAAGCCGACAGTTTCCTAAAATATATTAGCAACCGATTAGCAAACCAGGGATTAGGAAAAGGATGCTTTAAAGCCTGGTGTGACCGTAGCCTACGCCACAAGGAAAATAAAGGAAGCANCTGCTTCTCTTTCATTGCTAAAATTGTTTGGAAACCTCGGATACATTTTGATTCGCAAAAAATGTTAGCACTGGTTACAAAGATATTTTTTATTCTGATAAATAGTTGCATGCAAGAGATTAAATACAACGCGGGGATTACAGAAAATAACTGCTTAACCAAACAGAGTTTCCTGAATTTGTTTATTTAGAGGCAATTAGGAAGGTTTAAGCATGCCCAAGACCGTGCTTGCAGATTTTTGTGGTTTCCTTTCAAGTTTAAGAAAGCCGACAGTTTCCTAAAATATATTAGCAACCGATTAGCAAACCAGGGATTAGGAAAAGGATGCTTTAAAGCCTGGTGTGACCGTAGCCTACGCCACAAGGAAAATAAAGGAAGCAAAATTTTTCAACAACATTAAACAATTTTTTGCACTCAATCTCTATGTCTATGCGACAGTCAACAGAACAGAATCTCTAATTGTTATACGAACCGAAATAAACATTCTAAACCTGTAGGCTAACAAAACCGATGCGATGGAAGGGTACTTCATTTTTTGTTGGATTGATGGACTTGCTGCCCAAATCTTTCTACAGTTGTATTTGTTTTTATAGAATTCCCTTCAAATGGATTTCAGAGTAAATTTTTTTCTAAAATAGGCTTGGTTTACAAGAAAAAGCAGGTGGAAATGCCTACGTATTGGTGAAACTATGATAGGAATTAGTCACAGTGAAAATTTTAAGCAGCCTGGTCCTGGACTTTCCAATTGTCACAAATCACAGGCGGCAGTCCATATCATGACACAAATGAAGTGCCCACCCCCCATAAATGGACAAAAAAGTCAGTTCACTCAACTCATTGACAATTATCAGTTCACGGTCTGATTAATCATCATTTAGCGTGCAAAAAAGTTCTTCTGTGTGTCCCTTTTCACTGAAACTATTATAAAAGAAGTTGTTTACAAGTCAGGTGGAAGAACGATCATGGATAACTATAGACCAATCTCGGTACTCCCTGTTATTTCGAAAGTCTTTGAACGGGTTGTGCACAATCAGCTCTATGATTATCTTGAGGCCAATAATATGCTTTCGGAGAGACAGTTTGGATTTCGGAACAGATCATCTACTCAACACGCGGTTACATTTTTGTCAGATTTCATCAGAACTAATATGGACAAGGCCCTTATGACCGGAGCCGTATTTATTGATCTGCAGAAGGCTTTTGACACGGTGGACCATGCCAGACTCCTATCTAAACTTCCTATCTATGGTATCAAAAGCAAGGAGCTCTGTTGGTTTGAGAGCTATCTGTTTGGTAGAAAACAAATTGTGTCATATGATGGAGCTTTGTCAGAAATTCAAGCTATTTCCTGTGGAGTACCACAGGGATCCATATTGGGCCCATTGCTCTTTACCTTGCTAATAAACGATATAGATCAAAATTTAAGACAATGTGAAATGACCCTCTATGCTGATGATTCTGTTTTGTACGTAGCTGATAAAACCTGTGATTTTATCGAAGAAAAATTAAACAGTGATCTAGAACAGATTGCAAACTGGTTTTTGAAAAATAATCTTGTAGTGAATCTGAAAAAGACCAAGACCGAGTGTGTGCTCTATGGTACACACCAGAGAACTTCGGGATCTAAGCCTATGGAAATTAAGATCAATCAAACAAAGATCACCGAATCAGACGTATACGAATATCTTGGAGTAAAGATGGATAAAAACCTGACGTTTTCTGATCACCTCGAAAAAACACTCAAAAAAGCGACATCTAGAGTAAAGTTATTGTCGCGTATACGACAAAATATCAGTCCATACACAGCAGAAACAATTTACAAGGTGACGATTTTACCAATTCTGCTTTATTGTAACAATGTGTTCCTTCATATGGCACCATCAAAGAAAGACCTTTTCGAGAACATTCAGAAACGAGCACTGAAAGTAATAAATGGCAATAAGCACAGTGTAAAGTTGGCAAAAGTCAACTGTGTCAGAAATAAGATGTGTGCTCTTGAAGTCTTCAAAAGTTTGAATGGCGTATCGCCAGACGCCTTTCAAAATTACTTCACGAGGGTCAACCACAGCCAGCGAACTCGTGCCAATACAAAGAACGTCGTTGTGCCCAAAGTCAGATCTGAAACAGGAAAGAAGGCTTTTTCTTTTCAAGGAGCAAAGATTTTTAATAAATTGACAGACGAAATGAAGAGTGAAACTTCAATTTTAAGATTTAAGACTTTCTGTAAACATTTTAACTTTGACTTTTAACATTTTATATCCTTGATGTATATTACTTTTTTCTTTTTGTATGAAATTTTGTATATTTTAGACAGGTCCTTGATTAATAACAGCACATTATTGCTGAACAAGTTAAACCTGTATAAATATGATATTATTATTATTATTAT